>LBNU01023334.1:65832-94597 GCA_014162995.1 Artemisia annua
ATGCTTCAATCCAAATCCCCTCGTTCACAGGACACAACAACTAAAACAATACGTCAATGCCAAAGTGAAGTGCTCATCATGCCCAAAATGAATTAATAGTTATGGCCTTTATAGGGTTACATCTAAAATATATCAAATAATTAAAAATTTTCTAAACCCAAATAACGAATATTTTACTACAAACAAAAACATATCCCTAAGAAACAATAAACCAAATGTTACAATACGAACCAGGATAAAGAGTCAATATATGCCTTCAGCTTTATCATACGACCCGCCGAATGTACAGGATCAGCACACAAATAAAGATCTTAACAAGTACACCATTAGAACCTGCGGAATTTTCAGTGTAATCGGTTTCAGAAATGTTTTTAAGGATCATTCTGATTCCTTAGAAACCCTACAACGTAGTCCTTTTTAGTATGGATTTGTTGTTGGTGACACTTGTGTTGTCCCATGATGAAATGTGTTTACGTTTTTTTGAAACTTTGAAGTGAATTGAAGAGGGTGGAGGATGTATTTGTCAAAGTGTTACATGTGCATCGGTGGTGACCACATTCCACAAAGATAAAAAACATATTTGGTACTTCTTTGGAGGCGCTCCCTGTTTATAACTTTGCAGGCAGAAGTGAAATGAATAGTTGAAACTGAGACCACTTCAATATGTATTTAAGCAAATAGGTAATTTGTTAGAAGTGTATTCATGCTATGGCGGTAATGAATAATGAAAAAGACAACGCCTGAGCATTGTTTATGAAGTTAAGGCCCGTTGGTTGTAATGTGGGTTTAAAATTTGATTCGATTTGAGAATGGTTTGAAAAAAAAGTAAGAGAGAGAAGATTAATAATTATTTAAGTTATATATTATTTAAATATACTAAATTGTTTGACTTATAAAGAATTCTAAGAAAAAGACAAAAAAAATTAAAGTAAAAAATGAATTTTGTGGTGGGGAAGATTGTGTTAGAAAGGAATCGGTCAAAAACCACCAATGTGGTAGGGAATAAGTTTTGAAAGATAATTCCATTCTTTTTTTTTTTTTTAAAAGTAACAACCAAACAATTAATTTAGGTAATCATAGTATTACTTTGCTTTAAACCCCACATAGCAAACACACCCTTAGATAGTTTTGATAAATGTGCGTGTGGAAATAAAAAATGAGTAAAAAAATGCATCCCAAAAATGAAAGCTTGTAATTTATTTATTTAATACCAAAACTATATATTTAATAACTACTTGTAACAAGCATGTATCAAATCAACATCACACCTGACATCACAATGACCACATATTGCACAAATTTATTCCATACAATCCCACTCTTTGACCAAATTAAACCAAAAATGTATTCATAGTAACACCATTTAGACTAAAGACCTAGATCACTCGCGCGACATGACCACCACTTGCTTTCCAACATTTTTTCCAGAATGCATACCAATCAAAGCCTCGGGTGCATTCTCGAGCCCTTCTACAATGTCTTCTATGTAATTTATCGATCCATTTTTAATTAAAAGTATAATCATTTCTAGATACTTTTGGTACTTGTGATAGTGATCAAATACAAGGAACCCTTGCATGCGCAAACGTTTTGTTACCACGTTATTAAGGTTACGCACCCCCTGGCCTTGCTCCATATTGTACTGTGAGATCATACCGCAAACTGAAATTCGGCCATTTAGTCTCATGTTCAAGAGTACTGCTTCCAACATCTTTCCACCAACACTATCAAAGTAAATATCAATTCCTTTGGGAAAGTATCTAAAACATAAAAAGAACCATCTTAAAAAACTAGAGATGTTAAATCAAACATATTTATATGGAAAGAAGTCTCTATTATTGTACTCTATGGATAATGGGTCAAAATGGTCAAATGTTACCAAAAAAGCTATTGAACGAGTCAAACGGATCAAATGGTTAAACATGAAAAAAGTTTGCCTAACGTGTTATAAGCATTTTTTTTTACTTAAACCCATTTTGACCCATTACTGAACCCACTTGTTTATCCGCTCCTCCAAATAATTAATCTGATAATGGTTTTGCTTTATTTTGAATGATAACTATGGTTCAAACAAACCTCTTGACAACAACGTCAAGATCTTGCTCTTCCTTGTAGTTAAAAGCCTCATTAAATCCAAATTTATTCTTCAGCAAATCAACCTTGGGTGACATAACAAACATAAAAACGATTCAAGACGAAATAAAAGAATGAGTTTCAAGCTTGAAACATTAGGAAGTAATACTTAAGGTGTATGTGTCATACAACGCCAAGCAGAAGACGGAATCATAAGCTAGCTAACGTAACTAATTTTTATAGTGGAGATAAATTAACATAAGCCTAGTAATCATACAAGTATAAATATGCTAAAATGTGAAAAGCACGAACCTTTTCCTTCGTACCAGCACTCCCAACAACATAGCATCCTGACAGCTTAGCAAACTGCCCAACCAGCTGCCCAATTGCACCAGAAGCAGCCGAAACAAAGACATACTCTCCTATCTTTGGAGCACAATTATCATAGAAACCGATATAAGCGGTAAAACCAGACAAACCTATACAAGCACAAAACAAAGAAAATCAAAAGTTAAAAAACAAGGTCATAATTAAAGCAACCTATTCTACACTTCTGTTTTCAGAACATTAGCTTAAGCTATTTAAAGTTTACTAACATACTCTTCGATAATGATAATATAGGACAATCTGAGAAACCAAAAACGACAGAATGAATTATTTGTGATTGCAGAAAATTATACACCAAATACTGTTTATCAAGTCTTAATAAATCTAAGGTTACAAGGCTATTATAGACTATATTCATCATATAAGATATCAAGACAATCCCTTACTATAATAACCAATGATTCAGGTATAATATGAATATGGACAACTATTAAAGCTCCTAGTGTACTTTACATATTTATTGAACAACGAGAAACAGTTCAAACAGAAATCATACCAAGGATTCCGAGATAACAAGAAAGAGGCACATCAGTATGTTCAATCTTGAAAAAATCCTCAGGAACATTGATAATGTTGTATTCCTCACATCCAATAGTTCCCCATATTAGGTCGCCTTTCTTAAAGTTTGCATGCCTAGATTCAAGAACTTTAGCTACTCCATATCCTGTTATAGGCTGCAAGGTGGTAGATTACATCAAATACAACTTCCAAAGTAATAACTCATTTGACCTAAAATGCCAAAACATTATCTCCAACTTTGAACCGAAAATAGTAGTGAAGACTGGTAACTCATATACATGTGTTATGTACCAACTATGCCAAAAATCAGAGTAGAAGCACCTCCCAATTTTAAGACAGAAGTAGACACTCTATATGTGACTATACTAAAACAAGGCACATAATTACATAAGGCATTATTGATAACCTCAAATAATCCAAAGCATTAATTCATTTTCACTACTTTAACTAACGGCCGGTCCTGTATTACTTCAAGCAATTATATGCGTAATATTATAATGTATAATTGTTTTATAAACTAAATATGGAATTATAAGTCTAAGGATCTAACATGCTATCTTTTAAAGTTTCTTTTAGTGTGCTTTGTGGTGTATGCAGGTTTATATAATGTTGGAGGGGCTTAATGCAAAATGGTGAAAAGTATAAGGGTTAAAGATGTCCTCATGCTCAAGATTCATGGGTGTAAAGTGTTTTGGCCTAAACATGTTTGGTTTAGGCTAAATAAGCTCTTTTTCTTCATTGCACAACATAAGTTGTATGCGTGTATTATCTTTTCTCTCAATTTTGTATAAAACAATTTAGGGTTTGTTCCTGTGTAATTTATTTATTTATTTTGCAAGTTTTGAACTTAAAACATCTTCTAGTACTGTACATGGGTTAATATGCAATTATAAAATTAAGATGTGGTTGGTTGAATTTATAATCATTTGTTTGTGATCTTTAATCTCGTTAAATAAAAGTATATATGGTATTAGAGCCCCGGTTGACTCTTTACTAAAGTTTCTTTGTTCTTTTAATCGTTAAAAAAATTAGGTTTTCATAAAATTTGAAGCTTTTATAGTCTGATGTTAGTTTGTGATTCAACAAGTGTTGAATCGTGTAGATATGTTATTTTGAGTTGTTAATTTCAGTTTTTCAAAAATTAGGGTTTCTTGATTTTTGGGGTTTTTAAAACTGAGAGAGTTTTTGAGTTCTTTGGTATCTTAATCATCTTATTGGGTTAAGATTTGGTTTGTGGTGTTTGGTTTGGTCCAAAATTGATAAGTTTAAACTACGGTTTCCTATATCAAATCCTAATTCAGGTTTTGTGGTGTTTTAATCGTTGCATTGTGAAAGACTGAGGTCTAATTGAGTCAATTAGACTGTTTTGGTGAAAAACCCCAATTTTCCAAAATTATGGTTTTCTTGTTTTTCAAATCTGTGTTATTTTGTTATAATTCTTGACTAATATTAGTTATTTGTTTGTATTTCAGGTTGTCTACCATTGTGATATCTAATTGTATGGAAATATCATCTTGATCTTGTTGCTTTGCTAGAACGTGTGCTTTGTAACACCTCTCACACCCTCTATAGCTACACCCTCTATAGCTCTCTCTCTCTCTCTCTCTCTCTCTCTCTCTCTCTCTCTCATATATATATATATATATATATATATATATATATATATATATATATATATATATATATATATATATATATATATATATATATATATATATATATATATATATATATATATATATATATATATATATATAAGGAAAAATCTTTAATAATGTACCGTACTTGTCACAAAAATTACTTTCGTGTAGCGAACAAAAACTTTCTACCCCTTATACTCGACTTTTTGTCCTTTTTGATGTATTTTCGTGATATTTTTGCCCTTGGATTTTTAATAATNGTGTACAGAGAACCATAAGAACACATGAATGCAAGTTAGGCTAAAGAATAGCAGACCTATGATGAGCAGGGCACAAAAAACAGGTACAAGGTGCTTTTCCAAAGCAATTTAACTGATAAAAAATGTTTCAAACTATGAAAATGCAGCTTAATTATCAAGTTTAACCATCATTCAACTCAGAAAACCAGATTCTACACATTTCCAAATGCATTTGAGCTTGAAATCTTGTCAGTTTTAGATCCTTGAGAAACTGATTTTTGCTTTTGACCGATGCAAGTTTTTGAAAAGAGAATTTGAACTAAAGTGTATGCGGTACAAAAGTGACAATGCAATTCTATTATCTAACTGATATGCGCTTAAAATGAACAAAGAACTTCAACTAAATGCAATCCTACAATGTTATGCTGTAACTATTTATTTAAACTAATTTATAAGATGAAACTTAGAATACCAATGCAATTTATCTAATATTGCTTAAATATGCTGAGAGATGCTCAAAATCTACTACTAGTAAGCTCTGAAAGCTAAATGGACTAAAGCAAATGGCAAAAAATGGTCACAAGCACCAAAAGTGCTGTTTACCCAAACACCCCTTAATAGAGCTGTTGCACTAAGTTTTATGGATAAAAGCTTAAACTTAACCAATCTAATGATCAAGACAGTTTGTGTAACTAATATAGGGACTGATTGAACAATAAATTCAGGCAAACAACATCCACAACTCACAAATGTAGATTGAGGTAGCTATAGGCAGTAAGAACTAAAATTGAACAACAGGTACATAAAAGCAAATCATAAATATTCATTAAAGTTTTAGACAAGCTAAATAAGCAGTATATGCACTAAAACTACACTACTCAACTATAAAGATGCAAGCTTGAACATAACTAAAAGGAGAAACTTACCTTAAAGTTTACTGATGGGAAAATGACTGGTAATAGTTGATATAAGCTCACAAGAAGCATTAATGAACTTATGTGAGCTTATAAGGAGGGCTATTTGAGCTTATAAAAGCTTATATACCTTCTTTATTATATGTATATATATATATATATATATATATATATATATATATATTTAAGGTTTTTTAGATATTGGTAGATAGGTTAAGGGATTTGTTGATTGAGAAGTTCTTGGTGTTGTTTGATTGAAGGAGTTTTATTTGTGTTTGATTGGGTGTTTGGCTTGGGCCTTCTAATTTGTTTGTTATTTGTCATACTGTTTATGTGTTAGTTATTATTGTTTAGTCTAGTCAAAATGGTGGACGGTGATAATTCCGATAAGAATAAAAATAAATGGTATGGGGTTTGTGGTTCAAGTTTAAGTGAATTATAACTTAGTGATTATGATCATTTGTTTTTAGTTTTTACATTCAAATGATTCTAGTAGTACTTCATTAATTACTTTTAAACTTGAGGGTGTTGAAAATTTTAAGGTGTAGATCTGTTGCAATAAAGCTAGCTTTACATACCAAAAATAAACTTGGTTTTATAACTAGAAAATGTGTGAGACCAGATGAAGATTAGGTCATCCTTCAGACCAAGTTTTGAGAGTTTTAAAAAATAAAATTGACCTAGGAGAGTTGACCTTTAATCCTTGTGAAGATAATTTGCGACTTTTAAAGATGATTATTGTATATGTGTTTTTCCTATTTGTAATTAAGTGAGATGTAACATTTAAGTATATATGAATCTTGTTTTTTCTTTTACAATGGTTTATGCTCTTTGATTTGTGTTTCAAACTTCCAAAACAAAAATAATGGTCACTCAAAAATATTGGTAGGTTGATAGAAAAAGTGTAAACAATTATATACTAGAAACACATTTATATTTACATCCATGCACCTCATTTAAAAACAAATAAAAAAATAATAAAAATGTGCACCTGTAATATTCTAGAACTAGCTATAAAAATAAATAAATAAATAAATAAATAAAATCCAAAAATTTAGGAATATTTAAAATCGGGATTTAACTAAAAAATCAAAAAGAATAGAAAAAAAAAATACAAAAAAACCCTCTAATTATGCAACAGGTTGCGAAAACTACCTTAAACTTTTTGCTATTTACGATATTTGTATAAAACAAACTTTATTTACCAAATTTCTAACCAATATCTAGCAATTTCTTAATAAAAAATATACTGCCGAAAATGCTTCGGGATGACGAACAAAATAAGCCCAATATTCATATAATTTAAAAAAAAAAAAAAATTGTAGTAAAGCCCCGCCAAAAAGTGCGCGCGGATGCTATTTCTTGCACCCAAATAACTGAATATTTTATACTCCCTCCGTCCCTAAATAAATGTCCACTATTGACTTTTAAAGTCTTTTTTTCTCATTTTTGACCTTAAATTTTTTTATTTTTATTGTGTAATACTTGATAAAAATTATACCAATCAAACTACATTTAAAACCCAATCCATTAATATATTTTGCATCAAGTATTACATTACACAAATAAAATAATTTAAGGTCAAAGTTAATAAAAGAAGACTTAAAAAGTCAATAGTGGACATTTATTTAGGGACGGAGGGAGTAGCAACGAAAACATATCCCTAAGAAAAATAAACAAATGTTACATACCGAACCAGGAGTATAAGACTTGGCATAACTTTCTTCAGTTTTAGTCATACCACTACAAGAAAAAAGTCATATAGTGACACACAAAAAGTGTCAGAAAATGTCCAAAAAAGTGTCACTAAATATATTATTTTTTCACCTTCACTTATAAAAAGTGTCAATAAAAGTCCAGGCAGTAAAAGTATATAGTGACACAGTTTATTGACACTTAAATAGTGTCAGGATAGGTTGTGTCTATTATTGACACATACATGTGTCACTATAGGCTATATATACACATACATTTTAATCTGCTATATTAATTCAAAATTATCACATGAAAAGCTGATACTTGACAACAAAACTGAGATTGAAACATACTTGGTATTTCAACCATATATCAATATAGACCGAGCAAATTCGAGTACATCATGTATATCCTACAATAACTTAGACGAGACTGCAGATAAACAATCAGACCAATTAAGGGTACTAATAGCATAAATCACCCATTTGACCCATTACCCAACCTGATATGACATTTTCTAAACCTAAACCCGATGAACAACTTGATGCCTAACTATTCTCTTCACATGTATCCTACAATAACTATTCTGCTAACCAACATACCACTGTATCAGATCCCTTTGCCTCATTCCGGCTAGTCCAGTACCTGAAAGAAAAGAAAATATATAAATCAACCAACTTTTACATCATCATATATTTTTTATATGTATTGTAAACCATGCTGTCATCAATGCATACCTTCTCATGCCACAGTTTCCTCATGTTGTCTAAAACGCATTACAAGAGCTTGAGTCAACCCCGCTGAAAGTACTCATCTGTTATAACAAGCTTCTTAGCTCCAGGCACCTCTGCGTTTTCTGCGCAAAATAATCAGTCTCAGCATTGAATGAAAACAAAATTCCAGATATGCTAATAGTAATATAGGTGGCTGGATGGGCAGGCATGCAGATTATTAATGCGTTTGTTATGATAACATACACAATAATGTTCCAACAACAATCTTCCATAAATTCAGAAGTTTTCATGCTTTGGATATTAACTTTGCCGATCTACAGTACAGATTCATTAACAATATCACTAGGAAGTGTAACATCAAAATTAAAATGATGCTGAATCATGTGAATACATGAAACGGATTGATAATTATAGTTGACGTTTGAGCCCAGATGCTTGAAAACCAATTTACTGTATGAAAGCCAGCGAACCTAAAGAACGGGCAGAAAACGGAACACAGGAACTGTATACACTCACATAGTATAAAAGATTAATACAATATAACTAATGTCAAATTTACGAGTGTACTAGAGCTAAAAAAATTCAAGAATTACAGTGTGTCCATCAATTAGAGAGTCAAGAAACGTGAAATCATAAAATCAATGTAGATATAAAGTTCAGCAATGTCTCTCATGCACTAAGTCATGAAAGAATTACACCACACATAATAATATGACTGTGAATCAGAAGAAGCGGTTTAACATGCATCAATTGAACTGGGTTTAAGAGAAAATACACAGAAGAAATAAAGATTCACAGTTCAATTGATGCTTGTAGTGAACCTGGCATGACTAGTCGTACACTACAAGACGTTTGTCGTGTGAACCTGGCATGACTAGTCGTACACTACAAGACGTTTGTCGTGTGAACCTGGCATGACTAGTCGTACACTACAAGACGTTTGTAGTGTACAACTAGTCATGCCAAGTTCACACGACAAATAAAGATTCTTAACAAGTACACCATTAGAACCTTTTGGAAGCTTCAGTGTAATGGTTTCAGATGTTTTAAGGATCATGTCGGATTCCTTAGGAAACCCTACAACGTAGTCTTTTAGTATTATTTGTTTGTTGGTGATCATTTGTTGTTGTTGTTGTTCCATGATGAAAGTGTTATTTGAGGGTCGAATATTTAAATGTGAGGCTCTCGAACAACCTAGCTAGGAGGATATATCATATATATAAGACTGGGATGAGTTCCTGTGAAAATGCTAGTTAAAGTAAAAAAACGTAGGAGACAACAAGAAGATGCCACCTGTACATCTCCTTCAAGGGTAAAACTGGTACATCGTTGTATTTAAATTGAGATTTGCATCTTCCATTTTTCAGGTGTTAATTAATCTAGTTTTCTGTTATATTGTATTTTCTCTAGCATTTCTATATAAGGGGATATATAGCTTGGCTACAATTATTGTAGCTAATTGGCTACAATCCTCAATCAAAATACACAAGAAATTGAATCAGGGACCCACAAAAAAAGTCAGGGACCTACAATGACTCGGGGCCTACAATTTGTAGCATAAATTGTAAAAAATTGACTACAATTCAATTGTAGCTAATATATTCCCTTCTATATAATTATGCAAGTGGAACTTTATCGTGAATCTCGTTCTTTTTATTAAGGTGTCAAATTACGAAAATAGCCCTCCACCAATTTTATAACTTTATTTTATATACAAAAATGTCACACTCATCTTTAGCCTTTGATCAAGTCAAAGTAGGTGTTTTATTTTTACTCATCCCATAACTATTTCTTAGAAGTTACTTGTCGTTATTTATGTTTAAAAGCTAATATGTAAGTTATTGCATGAAATCATATAATTGCTAGTGTAAAAATAATAATGAATGTTGAACAATGTGAGTTTGGTAGAGCATCGCATCTAAAAAGAACTATCAATAAGATATGCAATGGGAAATAGGTCAGATTTAGGGAGCATCTTGCCCCTACTTTATTTTAGAAGGTATGTATATGCATCATGGTTCTAAAAGGCGCGCAAAGGCCCCGCAAAGGCATGAGGCTTGATCATGCCGCTACGCCATGCCGCCTTATGACAAATCTTTTTATAAACTCGATATATATGAATATGATAGAAATATATAAATATTTTCATATTTTGTTCCGCCTTATGCCACGCCTTACAAACGCAAAAGCTTTGTCTTAGCCGCTAAGACGTGATGTTTGGTCATGCCGCCGTGCCACGCTTTACGCTATTTATAACCTTGAATTATGCATTCCCACAAATATATTTCTGACAATTATACTCTTGTACAATGATTGAAAGAGCATTTTATTTTTATTTTCTTTTTCTTATTGTGCTATGATTAAATTGTCAAAAACAGATATATAATGTCAAAGTGGAAGGTTATATGTACCTCTAAAATACAAGTGGACCCCCCTCTCATTTTCATTGTACCATTTTGTCATTCTAATTCATTGTACCACTAGTCATTGTAACTCATTGTGAATTTGTGATGTCTGTTGTCGTTATATGAGTGTTGAATGGTCGTAACTCATTGTGAATTTGTGATGTCTGTTGTCGTTATATGAGTGTTGAATGGTCGTTGTGGTATCTTTTCATATGTGCCACTTAGGCCTTGTTTATTTTTGTTTTTTTAGAATAAGTAGATTTAAAGGTAAGTAGGTCCCTTCTCTCTTTTTGCATCTAAATAGGGAGTAGTAGGGTTTCTTTGGTTGTTATAGAGCATTTAACAAGAAAAAAATATTAAAATATTACTTGGTCTCATTTGTTCTAACATTCAGACCATTTAACAACTAAAAGAAACGCCTCCTTAGTCATTGTAATTGTTTTAATAGTGGCCGTGGTTTGAATTAAACACCTTGTTTTTTTGCAACCATGTATTCGGTGATAAGTTAGTTGGCCAAAGGCTGTCTTGTGAGTTAGATCCATTGGGTTTTCAAAAAATCCAAGGAACCGATGAACCGAGCCGATCCGCTCAATCCGAAACCGCAAAAATCGACAAATTGAAGAAACCGAAACCGAGAAACGAAACCGGAAAAACCCGTTTATCATGGTTCGGTTTCGATTTTTACTTTCAATTATTCACGATTATCCGAACCGAATCGTGTATAATATACATGTAGGTTTCAACAAACCAATCATAAAATTGTACTAAATATTAACTATATTATTGCATTACTTTTATCGTACAATGCATTTTTACTTGCACAATGTGATCATTTAATAACATACATAGATTACATATGATTAAAGTGATCGCAGCCTATATACACTAAATAAATAATATTAGTTATTTTGTTACATACTATTATTTGATATGTTTTTACCGCAATGGAGGAACAACTTTACTATGACTCTAATCTCTTCAATTTTACGACAAGGACAAATTACGTTCTAATTGTCATAGTTTGTCATATTTAATTTGATTAATTTTTAAAATGGTTAACCGTGACTCGAACCGCGGGTAGCCGCTCATTTCGGGTACCCGCATGTCCGGTTACTCGCCTAGTACGGTTTGGTTTCAGATAGTAAAATGAACCCGCCCCGTGATGGATAATTAGATCTCCAACAAACCGAGCCGAACCGCCCCGTGAACACCCCTAAATGTCTTGTACTCTATAAATAGTGGCAAAATAATATATCTTAACCCACGGGGTTTTCATTGTCTAACATGATATCGGAGCTAATTGATCAAACCTAGGTAGCTATGTTAAGCTGTCTTCTCTATACCACCCGATTAAACCTTAACCCACATCACCATCTCTCAACCCTAGTAACCCTAACAGCCGTTCCTTCCGCTGCATACAATATTCGACGGCAATTCTTTGTTTTGTTTTTGTTTTGTTTACTTTCTTTTTTCTGTTTACTTCACCAATTACAAATCTACACCAACCAATAAAACATCACCTTCCTTATGTGTTCTTTGACAAATTTGTGTAAAATTCCATGTGTTGTCGTCTACAAGTTCTTCCACGTGTTGCATCCAGAGTCAAATTTTCTTTTCCATTGTCCACTAATTAATTTCACGTGCATTTTAATTTGCTTGATTAATTGAGATGAGATGCCTTTTATTTGTATGTGTTTATTCTTTTGTGGGTTATAATATTGTTGCCTTTCTTAAAAAAATTCCCAACACATATAATGACATATTATTTATTCTGAATTGGGTAATTTTAATGGTGCACGTGATTTTGTTATAGTTTGTGATGGATAAAGATCTTTTAATGTTTGCTCTCTCATGTTTGTCATATTATACCAATCAATAACAACAAAATGATAAATGGGACTACAACTAATTGAAACAAGGGACCCATTATTTAGTTTTCTCTCACAATAAACTTTAGATGATCTCAATCCGTCTGTGATTGTGTTGTCGAAAAAAATAAATAATGTTTATCTTTTCAAGTGGAGAATACATTGATTTATTCTCCCCTAGGATACTTTGGTTTATCTGAGATACTTTAGTTTATCCCATATGAANTAATGTTTTATTTTGTTCTCTGCTCCCGTCCGAGCTTTCGCGATTTAGCTGCTCGGACTGGGGGAGTATTAGGTGATAGGTTAGTTGACCCAAGCTTGTCTTGTGGGTTGGGTCCATTAGGATTTTTCTGTGTCTTGTACTCTATAAATAGTGGCGAAGTAATATATCTTAACCTACGGGGTTTTCATTGTCTAACACCATAGTCATAATTTACGCACCAAGTGTTTTTCAAACATTTTGTGACGTTGGTTATATGGGATAATGTCTCTTTTTATTTCGAGATGTCGATTTCAAACTTTTTTTATTTTAATAGGGGCCGTAGTTCGAATTAGCCACCTGTTCTCTCTATCTATAAAGTGAAGCAAATCAAGGTTTTCATGTGCCAAGATTTCTTTTTAGTTGAATCATTTTAATGATAATTGTTTGTTAGTTCTCCATATATTTTTCTTCTAGTGGAGAGAAAAGTGGATTCAAAATTTTTAATGGCTTTTAATCGGGAGAAACATTAAAGCTTGCCTCTCTATAATAAAAGGCTAATATAGACTTTTATATAAAATCACTTAATTTAGTAAACACCCCCTTACTCGGCAATGAACTGGCGATTGGGTAAAAAAGTTGTAGGTAAAATAGAAAAATAAAAATAAAAAGAGACGAAAAAAAGAATGGCTAGCTTGATACATTTAAAAATAAATTATCTCTTAATTTTATCCTGTATTCAAATGTGACATGGGCTTTAGAACGTTGAGGACAGAGTGAATAACATGATAGCTAATAAGATGAGACCTTGAGTACCACCACTGGTGAGGGTTTTCTCCTCGCCACATTAGCTCCACAGTTTAGCTTACTCGTCAATCAATTGGAATTTAATTGAAATCATATGGCATTTATGATGTAAGCATGCGTAATTTTGTTATTTATAAATGAAGTATGCGGTTAAATAAAATTCTAAGCTTGGAATCTGGACATCTTTTTCTAATTTGATTGTAGAGTTTGAATTCGCTTTATCAAAAACTTTTCAAAAGGATGGAATTAAAATTCAAATTTGATGACTAACAGGGTTATCTTTTTGGGGTTTGGCAAAAATAGATGTTGCTGGTGCTGGTGCTGGTGCTGGTGCTGGTGCTGGTGCTGGTGCTGGTGTAAGCAAATAATACTTAACTACTAATTACTTTAATTCTTTTCCAGCAAAATATAGGGTATGTTTGGCAAAAATAGATGTTGCTGGTGCTGATGCTGGTGCTGTTGCTGGTACTGATGCTGGTGCTGGTGCTGATGCTGAAAAAGATTAAAATTGTAGCTGTTTTTTTTGCAGTAGTGCTGGTGTTGTTGCTGAAAAAGATTAAAATCAGTTAATTTATGAAAAATAATCTCCATAATCTTTTAAAAGCTGGTTCTGATAACTTATTTTTTGGGAACTTATTTTTCTAAAATAATTCATAATCTTAGTTTGCCAAACAAAGATTATTTTTTGATGAAAGCTTATTTTTCAAAAAAATAATCTTAAGCCTCCATAATCTTCCATAATCTCTCGCGCCAAACATAGCCATAGTATATTAAATTCTCTAATAGAATTCTTTTCCGATCTTTTGTTAAAAAAATTAAAATATAAATATCACAATAAACAAAAAAGTAAAGTATAGTGGAGGAGTAAAAAAAACCGAGGAATCATACCGTTAACAACTAGGAACGTATCGTATATTAGAACCATGGTACGGTTCTTGATTCTTGAAATTGCAAATTTTCGATTCTCTAGACGGTTCATGTCATAACTGCCCGGTTCCGGTACTTTCCCGAAAAAAACTGACTCTTTTGAAAATATGAAATTTTATGTTTGTTTGCTACTTTGCACTACAAGAAAAGAGGGCAACACCCATGAATTTTTCCTAGCGAAATTTTTCGTTGGATTACCTACGGAATTCCTACAATTTTCTCATGGATTATGACCATAATAATTAGTGACATTTTTCCTAGTGATTTTCTAGCATGGTTTTCATTAGGGATTTTTTTCGTTAGAGATTCGTCACTAAAGGCCTTTTGTGACAGATTTTCTTTTTGTCGTAGGTAAAGACCCTTTTTGTAGTAGTGTTGTGTACATGCAACCTTTATAAAATAGAAAATAAAAACCCTGCCCTTTAGGAAATAGGATTTTCAAGAATCAAATTATAATTAAAATAGTAAATTGCAAAAACCATTCTTATGTCCAAATCGCAGGTGGAATATAACTTTAAAAATGCATGAACAGTTTTTGTGAGGAACTCCCGGTTTACTTTTTGTCACGGGAAAAATTGAAATGAAGTAGTTGAAACTGAAATCAGTTCATATGTATTTGAAGTACAATACGCTAAGTATTTTTAGAAGTGTATTCACATTATAAGACGGTAATGAAGATGAAAAAGACTATGGTATGTGGCGCGGTATTGAACCTTAGATAGTTTTGAGAAATGTACGTGTGTAAAAGGTGGATAAAAATGAGGAAACAAAGTGCATCCTAAAAATGAAAGCCTGTGATTTTAGGTTTATTTAACACCGAAACTATATACTTTTAATAAGAGCATCAGGTGTGATGAGGAGCTCAACCTCCTCATTCGGGCCTCACGGGGTGCCACATCTTCTTAAAAAACTTCCCCTTACAACCCCCTCACTCATAACTAACTACAACTTACTTATTTGGACCCCCACCACTTACAACTTTTTTTATTCAAATTATTCAATAAACTAAATTTATTTCATTAAAACTAAAATTACATGACAACATATTAAATTACACACAACTAAAAATAACGTTACGAAAAAAAATACAATACGAAAAAAAATATGATGCGGAAAAAAAGAGATACGAAAATAAAAATTACAAAACATATTAATAAAACATCACACAAACATTTTACTCGGAATCGTTATCGTCATCGGCATTTTGAAATTTCTTCATTATTTGTGCTTTTCTTTTTCGGATGATAGCGGCCTTTGCCGGGTCATCCGCAAAGTTGGGATTTAGGATGAGAAACTTCATCTCCTTCATCTCTAACGCCTTTACTTCCTTAATCTTCCTCGCCTCGTTCAAGGCTATATCACTGTCGGCTTTTTCCGTATATTTTGAGGATAATTGTGCCGAAAAACTACTCGTTTGACTCCCACCGGAGCTCGCTGCGCTCGACGTTGAAGTCGACTTTTGTTTCTTTCCAGCTCGATCCTTTCTGCCGCCGTCTCTTTCAGGACGAGGTCGCTTGTCAGGGCCGAAAAGATCCTCGAGACATGTAATGTCAATCGGCTCCTCGGCATCCCATTTAGGGTAGTTTCTCAGAATCTCCCAAACGTGAACATATACGAAGCTTTTACTTCCAAAGTGTTGTTCAAAGTTGAGCTTCGCATTTTCGATATGATCATGGTCATTTTCACTGCTTCGACGCTCTTCTTTTGACAATCTGAGTTAAGCCTTGTCCATTTCCCCGTGAGCATGTTTTTTCTACGAGGCTCATGCTCATTACGAAGGTTGAACATCTCCAAAATCTGGTTCCAAAAGTGCTCCTCGGAACGGTCATTTCCGATATATTTATCTTGAGAAACCTCTACCCAAATTTCCGCAAGAAGCTTTTCTTCTTCCCTGCTCCACTTCCTAACCACATGCGTACCTAGCTACTCTATCTCATCTTCATCATCGGCGTCCAAATTCACAACAATTTTTCCTTTTTTGGCCTTTTTTCCTTTAGCTTTGACCGGTTCACGTGCTTGTGGTACTCTGAATTGTGAACCCGACGGTTGTTATTCAACGTGTTGTTGTGGTTGCGAGGGAGGAAACGTTGAAGGTTGTGGCGGGTTAAAAAATTACGGTGCCGAAAAGAGTTGTTGAGGATTTGCGAATCCTTGTTGAAACGCAAACTGTTGATTACGGTAAATTGTCTCGGGATTGAATTGTTGCGTACCATATTGAGGTATTTGTGGCGAATTTGAATTTTGTGACGAGGGGTAGACGGGTTTGACGAACCCCCATAATTTGGTGGGTTGGAGGCAAAGAGGTTCGTGAAATACCCGCCTTCGTTTGGATTTTGAGACATTTTTTTTGGTTGAATTGGATATAGAGAGTAAAGTGTATTGGTTTGTATGTGAAAAATAATGTGTATTGGATTGATATTTTATAGAGTGAAAGAGGGTTGAGTTAGTTTTTTTTTTTTTTTTTTTTTTATTATTATTTTTTTTAAGGAAAACAAAATATTTAAACGGTAATATTAACGTTTCTCACTCACAATGGCCCACATTAACGTTTAAGGTGTCAGAATTTTGCCTCGCCGTGCAGGTGAGGAAGTAACCAACGGCAAGCGACGAGGAGGAAGGGCGGTATGGTGGCGAGCTGTGAGGATATGGCCACGTGGAACGGCGACGTACGAGGAAGGCGACACCGGACGCTCTAACTACTTGTAACATGCACATATCAAGGCAACGTCACACCTGACATCACAATGACAACATATTACACAAATTCATTCTATACAATCCCACTCTATTTGAAAACAAACAAAAAATTATTCATAGCAACACCATTTAGCCTAAAGATAGTGATCAAATTAACACAATGAACCCTTGCATTCACACATGTTTTGTTATCAGGGTATAAAGGTTACGCGCACCCCCTCCCCTTTCTCCAAATTGTACTATGAGATCATACCGCAAACTGAAATTCGGCCATTTATTTAGTCTCATGTTCAAGAGTACTGCATCCAACATCTTTCCACCAACGTTCTCAAAGTAGATATCAATTCCTTCGGGGAAGTACATGAAACATTAAATACAAGAACCATCTCAAAAAACTCGAGGTGCTAATTTCAACGCGTACTTGAAACATGTCAATTTTGGTTGTATTCTACGGATAATGGATCAAAGTGGTAAAATGTTACAACAAAAAAAATAATAATGGTAATACTAATTAAACGCGTCAAATGGTCAAACTCATTAAAGTTTCCATAATGAGTAATCAAACACTTGCAGTGCTGCAGCATCTTTATAATATAAAAACTTCATAGATATTGCCAAAAAACTGTTTGAAAGGTCGACCCAACATGACCTGTTTTGATCCACACTCAAAACTACATCTTTCGACCTACACATGTGTTGACCCATTACCCAACCCGCTTGTTCATCTAGTACAACAAATAACTAATATGATAATGATTGTGCTTTTAATAAAGCACACATAAAAACGAATCAAGACGAAAGTAAACGATAATTTTCAGGTTTGAAAGATTAGGACAAAATACTTAAGGTGTCCGTGTCATACACTGCCAAGCAGAAAACGAAATCATAAGGTAACGTAACTAATTTTTACAGGGGAGATAAATTAACATACGCCCATTAATCATATAAGTATAAAGTATGCCAAAATTTCAAAAGCACGAACCTTTTCCTTCATACCAGCACTCCCAACAACATAGCATCCTGACAACCTAGCAAACTGCCCAACCAGCTGTCCAACTGCACCAGAAGCAGCCGAAACAAAGACATACACTCCTTTCTTTCGAGTACATATATCATAGTAACCAATATAAGCTATCACACCAGGCATACTTAGATAAACAGCAAAAGAAAAAAAAAAATCAGAAGTCCAACACAAGGTCATAAAGCAACCTCTTCTATACTTCTATGTTTAGAACAGTCATTTGAAGTATATACAAATTTTACTTAAATACTCTTCAATGACGAAAAAATATGACAATCTCGTAAACCAAATACAATTTAATCAATTATTCATGACTTGCAGAATCTTATGCACTGAATGCTGTTTATTAAGACCTGCCCCGATCTGATTGCTTGGGTACAAGGCACTCACAGACGGACAACATTCATTATATGAGATATCATAGTTCAGACCATCCTCCATTACATTACTAATAATTTCTTATCTTATCTGAAATTGCTTAATACATGTAAACTGTCTGTATATATAAGATATGTGGGACATGTTGTCCATCTTCACCACCTAAATGGGGTAAATATGAAACTGGCCAACTATTGAAGCTACATGTGTATTTTACAAGGTTATTAAACAGCCATAAATGGTTTAAGCATAAATCATTCCAAGAATTCCGGTATAGTATGAAAGAGGCATATCGGTATGTTCAATCTTGAATAGACCCTCAGGAGCATTGATAATGCTGTACTCTTTAGGTCGCCTTTCTTAAAGTTTGCATGCCCAGATTCAAGAACTTTAGCTACTCCATATCCTGTTAGAGGCTGCAACGTGGTAAAGATTAGATCAAAATATAGCTTCCGCAAATATAACTCATTTGACCAAATGTCACAACATTATCTCCTACTTTTAAACGAAAGTAGGAATAATTAAATACATGTAACTCATATACGTGCTTATTTATTTATTTATTTATTTTTTTTTTATTATTTTTTTTAAAAAAAAAAAAGGCAATAATAGATATATAATCACAAACAAAAAGATACAACTACAATAAAGTACCCAATGAAGAAAACCATACTAAAGACCCTACAAATGGGACGTACAACTGGAACCAATGAATCCTATCTAACTTGGACCAAATGTGACTAAACTGTTACCTGATGTCACACATTCAAGACCATATCTAATGTTATCACCATGTCCCACCTTCAAAAGAGAGGCACACAAACTAACATTCAGTATATGTTAGTTTTATTTTGTCACAGCAACATAATTACATGATGCCTTAGTGTTAACCTCAACTGATCCAAAGTATTGATTCATTTTCATTACTTTAGCTAACGGCCGGTCCTGTATTTCTTCAAGCAATTATATGCATAAATAGCTTAAACATAGTTTCTTATAAATAATAGACTTGTAGCCATTTGACTTTTTGTCACCGTCAGTCCTAAATAATAAAGCTGTAATTATCATATGAGAACTTTTAAACAGAGTTCAAAGGTGTTGCCTAGTGATGGGGGCCGGCTTAAAGAATTTTTAGTAGAAACCCAAGCTCAAACCCCACAAGCAGCAACTTTGGGCAAGCTTCGCGGGTGCCTATTTCCCTGTCTAAACGTCCTTATGGGGCTAAGAAAAAGAGGGCTTTTAAGAAATATGCCATGCGTTCAATCCCAACTCCCACACTTCATAGGAAAAACAACTGAACATTACTCGAGGTGCAGAGTCACATCAGATCCAAAATGAATTAATTAGTGTAGGCCTCTAACACGGTTTAACATCTAAAGTCATCAAATATTTAAAAACTTTCTAACAACAAATACAAAAGAAAAGAAAGATAAACATAAACCGATTACACCAGAAACCCAATAGCTTATATTTAATAGTACCATTTATTCATAATAGCATTACCATTTAAGCTAAGAATATATTGATCATTCACGAGCTACAAGCACCACTTGCTTCCCGACATTTTTTCCAGAAAACAGACCAACCAAAGCCGCAGGTGCATTCTCGAGCCCCTCTACAATGTCTTCTATGTAACGTATCTTCCCTTCTCTTATCAAGTGTATAATCATTTCGAGATACTTTGGGTACTTATCATAGTAATGACTAACGATGAACCCTTGCATGCGCACACTTTTTGTTATGAGGTTAGTCAAGTTATGAACCCCGTCCCCTTGCTTAAGGTTGTATTGTGAGATCATCCCGCAACATGCAATTCGACCAAGCATTCTTATGTTCAAGAGTACTGCCTCCAACATCTTTCCACCAACATTGTCGAAGTAAATATCAATGCCATTGGGAAAGTACCTGAAAAATTCGAATTATAGTACCGTTTCAAAGAACTTATATGATACGGGTTCTGCTTTATTATGTTTTAGGCTTACCTTTTTAGAGCTACATCAAGATCTTGCTCTTCTTTGTAGTTGAAAGCCTCGTTGAATCCAAATTTACTTTTCAGAAGCTCAACCTTTGGTGATGGAAACGATTTTAAGACAAAAAAATAAATTGATAACCATTAGTAGACGTAGTAAAATAGGCGTGTTTGGCATGTTGGGTAATGGGTTAAAATGGTTATGGGTCACCCTGGTAATTTTATAACAGTGTCAATGGGTTGGGTACGTTGGGTTGACCGACCTCTCTATAAACTATACTACTAACCAACCTTCTCTTTTGTACCGGCACTCCCGACAACATAGCATCCTGACAACTTAGCAAACTGTCCAACAGGCTGACCAACTGCACCTGAAGCAGCTGAAACAAAGACATACTCTCCTTTCTTTGGAGCACAAATCTTGTAGAAACCAGCATAAGCAGTCATACCAGGCATACCTAGAAAAAACCAAATGAAATAGAATCAGGATAAGGTAAAGGTCACTAAACAGGCAGGTCGAGTCGAGTTAGGATGACTTAACACTTTTTGTAACTTCAATGCTAATATAAGTTCTTATTATCATATTTTTGAAAGTTTTATGTATTAGAAATAGACCTCAAACATCTGTCAATCGATTTGACCAGTTAGACCCTTTGTGAATACATAAGTCCATTGGGGCAATGTGAAATTGGCCTAGTATAGAAGCTCCTCGTGTACCTAAACACGACGCCTTTAAACAAAGAAAACAGACCAAGAATTCCAGTATAATACGAAAGAGGTACATCTATATGTTGAATCTTTAATAGATTCTCAGTAGTAGTGATTATGCTGTATTCCTCCCAGCCAGTCCATCCCCAAATAAGATCATCTTTCTTGAAGTCTGAATGCCCGGAATCAAGAACTTTAGCTACCCCGTATCCTGTTAAAGGCTGCACATTTGAATAGTAAGTTACTGATATATGTAAGTAAAACACGTGCACCAAAGCCTCACATATATGCTAGACTCCCTTTACCCTTTTGCAAAAAGACATCAAGGTAATATCGTTGGTTTTTAATACTAGAAATAAACTCATCTGACTATGACTTTTGTAAGATTTACTTGATATAATTGTGAATTGTCTCTAGTGCAACGGAAGTGTAATAAATAGATTGATGAAGATAAAGTTACTGACTGAACCAGGAGTGTAGGGTGCAAATCCTTTCTCGGTCATAAAAGCACGTAAGTATGGATCACATGAGAGATAAAGGTTCTTGACGAGGACACCATTAAAACCTTCTGGAAGCTTCAGGCGGATGGTGGCGGAAGTACTGAAAAGCATGTCGGATTCCTTAGGAAATCCATTAACATAATCCTGAAATATTATCTGTTTGTTCCTCACTTCTTCCATTTGGGTGATACCTTAAAAATGAGTGTCTAGAGATTAGTATTCTGTGAGTGAATGAGATCAGATCATCTGTATATATATATGCTTCTAAATTTTTCCTTCCCAGGCATGGCTATGTGATCAATGCGTTTAGCAATGATGTCATCAATGACATCACTCATTCCATTTTTACAGTTTTTTTATTATTTATTAACAGCACAAAATTGAGATTTGTGTACCAACAAAATGTAATATTTGCTTTTCAAAATCATTGTGATGGGTTGAAATATGAAAATGGACGCTTATTTAAAAAAAAGGAATAACAATGAAAAAAAAAGTGTCTACTTGCAACATGCATATATTGAGGCAAGGTCACACCTTACATCACATATTCCATATTTTATTAAATATGAGAACTTGCACAAATTTATTCCATACAATCCCACTCTCTTTGACCAAAATCAAACCAAAAAAGTATTCATAGTAACACCATTTAGCCTAAACTCATTGATCATTCGCGCGCAACCACCACCACTTGCTTCCCAACATTTTTTCCAGAATACAGACCAATCAAAGCCGCAGGTGCATTCTCGAGCCCTTCTACAATGTCTTCTATGTAATTTATCGCGCCGTTTTTAATTAGTGGTATAATCATTTCTAGATACTTTGGGTACTTGTGATAGTGATCAAACACAATGAACCCTTGCATGCGCACACGTTTTGTTATCAGGGTAAAAAGGTTACGCACCCCCTCCCCTTGCTCCAAATTGTACTGTGAAATCATACCGCAAACTGAAATTCGGCCATTTAGTCTCATGTTCAAGAGTACTGCATCCAACATCTTTCCACCAACATTCTCAAAATAAATATCAATTCCTTCGGGAAAGTACCTGAAACAAAAAAAGAACAATCTATGAATAATGGGTCAAAATGGGTCAAATGTTAACCAAAAAAACTATTGAAAGAGTCAAACGGATCAAATGGTTAAACGTGATAAAATTTGCCTAACGTGTAATAAAAAACTTACATAGTTGCAGCCTCATAATAATCTTGGACAAAAAAATTACACTAAAAAACTACATATTTTGACTTAAACCCGTTTTGACCCATTACTGAACCCACTTGTTTTATCCGCTCCTACAAATAACTAATCTAAATTGGTTTTGCTTTATTTTGAACGATACCAAAGGTTCAAACAAACCTCTTCAGAGCAGCGTCAAGATCTTGCTCTTCCTTGTAATTAAAAGCCTCATCAAATCCAAATTTATTCTTCAGCAAATCAACCTTGGGTGATAAAGCACACATAAAAACGAATCAAGACGAAAGAAAACGATTATTTTCAGGTTTGAAACATTAGGATGAAATATTTAAGGTGTCCGTGTCATACACAGTCAAGCAGAAGACGGAATCATAAGCTAACACAATTAATTTTTGTAGCGGAGATAAATTAACTTAAGCCCATTAATCATAAGTATGCTAAAATGTCAAAAGCACGAACCTTTTCCTTCGTACCAGCACTCCCAACAACATAGCATCCTGACAGCTTAGCAAACTGCCCAACCAGCTGCCCAACTGCACCAGAAGCAGCCGAAACAAAGACGTACTCTCCTTTCTTTGGTGCACAGATATCATAGAAACCAATATAAGCTGTCATACCAGGCATACCTAGACAAACATCAAAACAAAACAAAATCAAAAGTTAAATTACCAGATACTTCTCTTTTTATTACATTAACTTTAACTATTTGAATTTTACTAAGACACTTTTCACTAATGACAAAATTGGCGAATCTCATAAACAGAAAACAATAGAATGAATTATTTATGTTTCGCGGAACTTTATACACTGAAAACTGTTAATCAAGTCCTGATAGATCTCAGTGTATGGTTACGCTGCTCTTACAGACTATATTCAATATTTAAGATATCATAATTTAGACCATTTTCTTATTATAGTAATCATGATTTCTTATCCTATCTGCAATTGCACGTTCTTAAGTATGCCACTGCAGTCTGTACACTGAAGCAACTAAGCATAAGCATATGCCTATTTACGCACACAAGCATCTGCATGAGATAAATAGGGGCACTGTGAAACTGGCCTACTATTAAAGCTTTCATTGTATTTTACAAGTTTATTGAACAACCAAAAGCATTTTAAACCGAAATAATACCAAGAATTCCAGTGTAATAAGAAAGAGGCACATCGGTATGTTCAATCTTGAATAGACCCTCAGCATTGATAATACTGTACTCCTCCCATCCTGTAAATCCCCAAATTAGGTCGCCTTTCTTAAAGTTTGCATGCCCAGATTCAAGAACCTTAGCTACTCCATATCCTGTTAGAGGCTGCAAGGTAGTAAAGATTAAATCAGATAAAGCTTCCACAAATATAACTTATTTGACCAAATGTCAATACATTATCTCCAAATTTGAAACAAAAGTAGTAGTGAATACTCGTAATTCATACACTATGCTATCAAGAAGACTAAAACCACCTCCCAATTGCGCAAACAGAAGTAGACAATCAATATGTGACTATTCAAAAAAGAGGCACATAAACTAACATTCAGCATATGTTTAGTTTTTAAAAATTTGTGGCAGCAGAATAGTAACATGACGCATTATTGCTAACCTCAGCTGATCAAAAGAATTATAAGCGTTCATTGTTTAAACAAAGTTTTTCATATAATAATAGAGTTCTTTGTCATTCACTCTAGCATGCCATTTGACTTTTTGTCACTGTCAATCCTAAAAAATAATACTGTAGACACCATACGAGAACTTTTAAACACAGTTTAATATGGGTCAAATTTATACATTAAATATTCCAAGTACACAAAAGATTTCACAAATGCGTACAACCCTTTTTAGTGCCGACTAACCATTCCCAAAGTACATAGCCCAGGCAATGAGCACATGTTACCGGAGTTGGGACTGAACACGCCCAGACCTTTTAGTGATACTAATTTTGACTGACCAGTTATTTAGGTGTCCAAACACTCTTTTATGGTCAACTACAAAAACATTGATTCTAATTATTAGTTTAGGTAATCACAAAAGTATTGCCTAGTTGTGGGGGCTTAAAGAATTTAACTCGAAACCAAGCTCAAACCCCACAGGCAGAAACTTTGGGCAAGCCTCGGGAAACGTCCTTATGGGCCAAAAAGTAGAGGGCTTTTAAGAAATATCTCATGTGTTCGATCCCAACTCCATTAGTTCACAGGAAAAACAACTAAACATTACTCGAGGTGCAATCCTTAGTGAAGAGTCACATCACATCCAAAATGAATTACTCCGGTTTAGGCCTTTAGGGGGTGTTTGTTTAAGCTTATATGTAGGCTTATTAGCTTATTTAATTTCGGGTTATATTTTTCGTAAGCCCCAATTATTCGACTTATTTTGAGACTTGTGGGCCGGAAATTTAGAGCTTATGAAATATGAAAAGGGATCCAGTGAGAAGAAAAACTAAAATGAGAAGTATAAGAAGAATTTCTAGCCTCACTGATACGCCTGGGCCGAGCCCATAGCTTATTTAGGTCTTAGGGTTTACTTTGTCTTATAAATACTCCTGTAATCCTTTATTATAATCAATCAATCAAAGTTTAAGATAAACAAATCTCTAGTTCTTTTCTCTATTTTCTGACGGAGCCAGCACACGCTTGAAGTGGTGTATTATCCCGATACAACCCCTAACCGGGTCGTATCAATATGTTGCTTTCATGAGAAGTCTCCGTTGAGGGGTTTTTATTCAGGGTTCCAGCTTAAAAAAAAAAAAAAAAAAAATAAAAAAAAAAAAGTATCTGTTCACCGATACTATCACAGTACTCATTGCACTATCATCAGAAAATATTTTTATTTTTTTGGTTCTTCGAGTATATTCATGGCATCAGGCGGCAGTGATAAGGGATGCCAGAATACGCCACTTTTCTAGCTCTTGAAAATCGGTACGGCCGAATATGATAGTGATTTGTGGTACTTGCCAAATCGATGTAAGAGGATCTCTGAATCTTTAATTACAATTCGTTTTAATCTCGGGCTTAAACTAAAGTTACAATTAGAGCATTTGAGGGCAAGCCTACAACTTTAGAAGAAGCCTTTTCCTTGTCCCCTATAGTCGAGGCTCGTTTTGAGGCAATTGATGAGAAGGAGAAAGAGCATATAATTGAAAAGAAATCAGATAACATTCTATCATTACAAAGTGAATTCGCTTCACCTGAGATTAAAAGGTCGTTAAATGGTGTTTTCGATATTGGTGAGAGTAATGAAGTTAATAGCAAGTTTGAAGAATTTTCAGAAAATAAGAAAAGTATGGAAGAGATTGTTGGGAGTGGTGGTGAATTTGATAGTCGTTTGGATGAAATAAATTTGAATTTAAGCGAGGAATTAAGGGCTTCTCAATCTGCATATTCTTCGTATCACCTTGAGGGCAAGGTGATCTTTGAAGGAGTGGGGAGTGTTATAGCATGGGTAGTGGAAGACAGAAGAATGGTGTTGTGTTACGTTCAAGGCAAAGGAATACGAAAGAAGAAAAAGGCGAAGGCTGCAATTCAAAGAAGATTATGGGATCCCGGATTATGCCAATGTTGCAGGAGGACGAACTGCCCAAACGTATGGCATAAAGATTATGTCATATAATCTATCTTTATTTACGTGTCTTTGTTTAGGATTGTTTTCATGTTTGTTTAGGAAAGTCGATTAAGAATGTTTTAAGACAACACCTTGAGGGCAAGGTGGTTTTGAAGGAGTGGGGAATGATACGCCTGGGCCGAGCCCATAGCTTATTTAGGTCTTAGGGTTTACTTTGTCTTATAAATACTCCTGTAATCCTTTATTATAATCAATCAATCAAAGTTTAAGATAAACAAATCTCTAGTTCTTTTCTCTATTTTCTGACGGAGCCAGCACACGCTTGAAGTGGTGCATTATCCCGATACAACCCCTAACCGGGTCGTATCACTCACCTTTCAAACAAGTCGGAGAATTTTAAGAGGAGATACATCTAGTTATATAGGTGCATCTGAAATATGTGGTTGTGGTTTTTTCTCATCTTCTCGCTTTAGTTTTTCTTCTCATTTGAGCCGAAAAACAAATAAGCTCATAAGCCATGTATAAGCTTAAACAAACACCCCCTTAATAGGGTTTAGCATCTAAGTTATCAAATAATTAAAAACTTTCTAACACCCAAATAACTGAATACTTTATTACAACCAAAACATATATATCCCTAAGACAAATAATTAAACAAATGTTACATACCGAACCAGGAGTAAAAGACTCGACATAACTGCCTTCAGTTTTAGTCATACGACCACGCATGTAAGGATCACACGACAAATAAAGATTCTTAACAAGTAAGCCATTAGAACCTTCTGGTAGCTTCAGTGTAATGGTTTCAGATGTTTTAAGGATCATGTCGGATTCCTTAGGAAACCCTACAACGTAGTCTTTTAGTATTACTTTTTTGTTGGTGATCACTTGTTGTTCCATGATGAAAATGTTGTTTAGATCTGTGTTTTGAATGTGAATTGAAGAGGTGGAGTGGATTTAAAGGTGAGGCTCTGGAATAACCTAAGAGGATATATGTTTGTCAAAGTACGTGTTACATGTGATGTGTCAACGTGTTTTATGTGTGCATGTAATTCAATAGTGTTTGGTGACCACAAAGATAAAAACAAGTTTGGTATTTTGGTTTTAATTTGAAACTAACCCGTGTATGGGCTTTATTACTCTTTTATTAATTTGAAGAACTTGTTCACGTTTAAGGTGTGAGATTTATATATCTTCTTTCACAGCACCAATCGGCCCCATTGACGAGGACGGATTGAGGTCATTGACGGCCTCACCAAAGACTTTTAGCGATGACATGTCGTCCCTAAACATCCGTCACTAAAGTTATTGGCGAAGACAAATTTCCGTTTTAACAACAACGGCGTGAGATCCACACAAATTCTCACTCAAAGTTCTCAAACCGGGCCAGTAATTTTTGGCGAGTACATGTTAGATTGATGTAGTATCATCCTTTATTTATTTATTTTTTGTTCATTTATTTATTTTTTTGTCTATTTTTGTCTTTACTATAATATATGTGTTTTCTTTAAACGCATTTTCATTGTAAAGCCTTTATCGCAAAAGATAGACATGATACTATGTCTTAAAATATACGAAGATGATGTAAATATGAAAAACATGCAAATGCTTCTTGTAAAGAAAATATTTAATTGTTTTATCACTAAAATGTTAAACCAATAACTTTTTTCTTTTCAGGTTACTCGAAAAGTACGAGTCTTTAACTTAGATATAGGCGATTCAATTGGGATATCATTGTTGCGATTTCCGACCCTATACTATCTCTCGTCACCTAAAATTGTATACCTTATGAAGTCTGAATCCTGTACTTCTTGTGAAATACAGTAATCAGGTGGTATCACTAGGCCACTTTAGGTGGCTTGCTAAATGATGAACTATGTATATTTGCAGTACGTCGTCCTATGGATTTGACCTATATGTCCTAACCATACAGTAACTATCTAAATTTCATATGTTTTTGTGAAACATTTGGTCAAAATAAAACATAGTCACTTTCGCTATTTGGTTGAGATTTCAGTAAATGGGGAAAAAAAAGCAAAGATACCCTAAATTTATTTACTAGTATTTTATTTGAGCATCGTAGATTCGTAGTCAATAGTGAAACATCACAGAGAGAACAAATTGCCATCCAATTCTCACAAACGCACACACATGACCTAACGTTGGCATCCTCATTCACGAGCCACGACCACCACTTGCTTCCCAACATTTTTGCCCGAAAACAGCCCAACCAAAGCCGCAGGTGCACTCTCAAGCCCCTCAGCAATGTCTTCTATGTAACACATTTTCCCCTCTTTAATCAATGGTATAACCATTTCCATGTACTTTGGATACAA
>LBNU01023336.1:0-26958 GCA_014162995.1 Artemisia annua
GTGTGACGGCGGCGGTTGGTGGTTGTTAGACAAGAACCCATTTGAAAGTGAAAGGAAGGAAGGATTTGATTTGATGGAGTTTGATATTTTGTTTTGGGGATAATAAATAAATAAATGAATATATGGTGTTCTCAATGTAGTAGTATTGGTTTTTGGCTTTTTTGGAATAAGGGAAAAAGTGAATTTGCATTGGAAGCTAGTCATTTGTCCTTTCTTTATGTCAAGTTATTTTCTTTATTAGCTTTAGGCTAGTAGGCAAGGTTAAGCTTTCTTCACCATACACATCAGCGCCACGTCAGCTTTCTCTCTCCTCTCACTCCCCTTCACCACTCTTCACCATTTAGTGGGCAAGGGATATCTATTTTCACCTTAACTCTTATTTTTTTTTTAAATACTTACACAATTAAAATCTTAAACGTAAAAATATAAAACGTAAACTTCACATTTAAATACACAACGTACGAAATTAAAACGTTACATAAACTTCAAATATTAAACATAGTACCTAAACCGGGCCGGAATATTAAAACAATACACATAAACTGCGATTATTAAAGACGCAAACATACGAAAGTAAAACATTACATAAACTCCAAAATTTAAACTAAAAGTTGAGAGTGTTTTCTTATGACATTTTTATAAAAAAGATGAAGTAAATAAGTTGAGAGTGAGTTGAGAGTGTTGATTTGAGATTGTGTTAAAAAAAATTGAGGTTTGTGGGTATTTATAAAAAAAATAATGGGGTGGTATGATTTTTTTGTTTTTATTTTTTATTTTTTTTTATTTTTATTTTCTTTCTTTTTTTCTTAATCCCAACGGTACGAAAACGTATACATGCAACGTTCATATTGTTTTTTATTTTATTTTTTTTTCTTTACTCAAACGTATACCTTTTTGTTATTTGAAGTAAAGTCTTTCAAATAATATAAATTTTTTGTAAAAGATCTACTTACTTTTTTTTTTAGTAGGCTAGTAGCAGTTTTAATTTTAGAGTAAAATTTTCTAAATGATACATTGCAACGCACAAGGTGGTAAAAGAGATGGGTACAAAGTGATAAAGGAGATGGTGGGGCCCATATTTTCAGCTTTTACAATTAGTGAAGGCTTCACCAAATATTATTTTGGAAAATGTGCTCAAGCATGAATTGAGATTGAGGGCAAGGAATACAGCGCGTAATGTGGGGCCTTTAGGTGAAAGTTTCACCTCCTTGACAAGTAGCCTTATATGTTATCCTACTTGAGCACAAATGAAAGATCTTATATAGGTTATAGTGGCATATCTTAGACCGAACACAATGGTCGGTCGTTGCTTTCGGTTGTCACCTTCGGTCGTCGGTCGTCACTATTGTGGATCGGTTGTCTTCATCGATTGAGAGACGACAAAATTGAAAAGATGGTCGAGTAAACGATCGAGTTTTGCACACTAAAAAACAAACCTCCCTTTTTATTTAAACTTTGACCACTTGATAAAATACCAATCGTTTCACAAAAATAATAAAAAATAAATAAATAAATAATAAAAAATTAGAAGGTCGCCACTGTGGCAATTTGGTCGTCGACAAGTCATCGGAAAGAAAAAGTTGATGTGGTAGAGTCGAGTGTAGTCACCATTATGTTCAGCCTTATATGGCTGTAAATTCAGATTTTACTATAAAGCTCTTCCTAATAATGTATATAGCTTGAACCAACAAAACATTCAAAATGTGGCTTACAATGTGCATGGGCATATTAAGTTGGAACTCAAATAATACCAAAAACTGAAAATTAAAGCCCAAACAGATTAGGTTACATCTGAAATATATATTTTCTGTGTCAGCCTATTTTACTAACAGAAGGAGCAAAGAGCACGAATACAGCCGCTACAAATTTCAAGCGCCAATATAACACCAAACACGATAGCGCACACACAGAGAATTTTATCTTTTTTTGATCGATGACATGGAGATAATGGAGGTATTCCATCTGTTATGACAACAATCACAATCGTCCCATTGTTTTTGCATTTGCAGTTTTCCACAATTCCACTAATGAAATAACTAGGCCCACGTTGGTTGAGCTTAAGCACCGAGTAACCATCGCTATTGTTTGCTGAAACGGGTGATGTTGCGTTGCATATGATATAATCTTCTTGCGTTATTTGAACCACTGAGTTCTTCTCAGCCTCATACATAGATACTATAAAAACAACAAAAGAAGATACATAAGAACTACATTAAAACTCGCTATCAACAATTACTAATGCTATAAGGTATGTACAACTGTATATAATCATGACCAACATGCCTTTGGCCTAGCGGATCCACAAATTTAACAAATTGTGCGCACTTTTTTTGGAAACATCTAAGCGTATGCATTTAATGTTAAATATCAAAAAAAAAAAAGTAAAAGGGTATATGCACGTACATAGTCATTATGTGAGATGTATTTGGTATGTTAATTGCTAGTTTGCCATAAGAAAAATATTATATATACATGAAGTATTTACCTGTGTGGTCCCCATACTGAAAACGGCTTCTTTCGGTCCAATGAGTACACGGGCAGGGGCGGTTTTGGGGCACTAAGGGGCACTGAAATTTTATATACCCATTATATGTACTAGGCCCAACCCATTTTATAGTCTATGGATATTATAATATAGGGGCACTTTTTTTTTTTTGTCAGGCCTAATTTTTTTTTAACGTTCTCAGCACCGCCCCTGTACACGGGGTTGAAGGCTTGAAGGGGAACTCCAGTTATCCGAACTCACAATGACAGTCTCGTATGCACCATTGTTCTGGATCAACACGAAAAAACTTAATAACGCCATAGCAACCTTGTATTTTGCCATTGGANCTGTATATAATCATGACCAAACATGCCTTTTGCCTAGCGGATCCACAATTTAACAAGATCTGTGCGCACATTTTCTTTGGAAACATCTAAGTGTATGCATTTAATGTTAAAAAAAAAAAAAAAAAAAAAAAAAAAAAAAATCTTTTTTACATTAGGGATGCTACTCAAAGAGTAAAAGGGTATATGCACGTACATAGTCAATATGTGAGATGTATTTGGTATGTAAACTGCTAGTTTGCCATAAGAAAAATTGTAAACTGCTAGTCCCCATACTGAAAACGGCTTCTTTCGGTCCAATGAGTACACGGGGTTGAAGTGAAACTCCAGTTATCCGAACCCACAATGACAGTCTCGTATGCATCATTGTTCTGGATCAACAAGAAAAAACTTTAATAACGCCATAGCAACATTGTATTTTGCCATTGGAAACGTTCAAGTAAGAACTTTAGGTTATGAATACTTGGGTAGAATTCAGAATAAAGCACTATTGTCGACCTATTTGTCAGTATATATAGACAAAGTTATATTAATCTACGGATAGCTTCATAGTTTGATTAGGATACATTCATTAATTCAGAATGGATATTTGCTTACGTTTAATGAAGGATGGATTTAGACTATGCTAACATTTATTTATATACTATACGGTAAACATTAGTCCGGTTAAAACTCAAGCATCTTTAATGGGAAAATATGGAGACTGGATGAAACTTTCTTGTATTTATCTCGTTAATATTTTGGGCAGAAAATACGTAAATTGCAATTAGTGAATTATCAACAACTTTGGGCTGCAAAATGGCATCACAACGGGCCCATACGTTTTTTCAACTTTATCTAAGCACTTCGGTCCATCAACACACCCAATAATTTGTTTTATTCATTGACTCTCAGTATATAAAAGGTTTGCAAATTACTTAAAATTTATGTTAATGAAATTATATCAATGATACGATGCATCACACCTATCGAACATGATTACCCAAACACATGATTATGTTGATTTCTGTGACGACAATCACCTGCTGAATTCAGATTCTTTTTGTAACCAAGCAAGGCTTCATTAGCGCAAAAGTTTGAAATCAAATAATAGCTTCAGTTTTTACTTAAATATATTCAATGCATAACTCAACTTCGGTTAAACCGTGCTTAAGCTTCAGCTACTATGGTACTAACATAGTTAATACTTAAAGATAATGAACCTCATCTAAAACAGTTCATATTAGATGTGAGCCATGCTTAAACTTCAGCTACTATATATGGTAATAAAACAGTCAATAATAAGATAATGATCCTCATCTAAAACAGTTCATATCAAATGTAAACGTGGTTAGGTTTGATTTGAACTTTTCGATACGATAAACTAAATGAATCAGGTTTAGGTTGTGATATATGGATCCATCAACAAAAACCCGTTAATATGAACACAACACGAATAACACCCTACTCATTACTATATTGTACTTTTTTATTTAACCAAAAGTATGCGGTTATTTTCTTTAAACTTACTTTAAACAGGGCTGCGCGTTGCAACAACATTAAAATTTACATCTCTGTAAAGCAAAACCAAAAAATTCATTTTTTCGATTAAATTAGTTTTGAAGAACAATTAAAAAAAAAAAAAAAAAAANTACCATCTAGCGTCTGAAAACATATGTGTTTTCATGAGATCTTTTAATCGAAGATAGCAATAAAATCCATACCATACATGCATGTTAATCAAATAATTTTTTATCAACGAAGAAACATGTCATAAAGTTGACGTTCAACCTAAAAAGTAAATGGCTCAAGTTTAAAAACACTATAACTCAATGCTATGAACATTTGCTAAAAAAAATACTATGAACAGGGTGAAAAAGTAATTCATGTGAAAGAAAAGTAAGTTGTATCGAATATCTCTGATAATGGGAGTGTGTTCATAGACGAATGCAGTTTGTTTTAACAGGTGGAGGTGGCACTTATGCAGTGTGACTGACATCTCGTTGTTTTTTCTTTTTCAGTTTTGTATTTATTTTTTCTTGTTTCTAATTTCACTTCCGTATTTTTATTGTTAATACTAGTTATAATGCCCGCGCACGCGCGGGTTTTTTTTTTTTTTTTTTAAATTTTTTGAAATAATTATTTAAAAATTTTAATCCTATTGTTAATTGCATTTTATCTATATTTTTTGTATTTATCTTCTACTTTTGTTGTGGATAAATATAAAATGTTACCTAATAAGAAAATAATCTTTTTTTTTAAAATATCTTATCTATATTTTTTGTATTTATCTTCTACTTGTGTTATGGATAAATATAAAATGTTACTTAATAAGAAAATAATCTTTTTTTTTTTTAAATAAAATTATTACTAAATAAGGTATGGTTCCAATTTTTTTGAAATGAAAAATTCCCAATAGGGGTTTTGTTTTATTATATAAAAGATGTTCAATGTAATTGATTTGTGTATGTAAATCTTCTTCCTCTCTCAATCTCGAAATTATGTTTGCATGAGTAACATTCTCCTTCTCTCAATCCCTAAATCAGGTAACACTATGTGTCATCATCTTGCATCTAGGGTTAAAAAGAAAATGATGGTATGAATTATGCTTGTTTTTTAGCGAGATGTATTTAAGACACGTATACCGAGAGAAAAAAAAACGATGCCATTTTTACCCCAAACAAAAAATACATACAAAACGTCACCGATTCAACTAAACGAAAGAGGGAAAAAATATTAGCAAAATGGTGTCGTTTTGGGCCTGTATGAAACGGCATCGTTTCTCACATTACATGTGTAATAGACTAATTTTACAAGAGAATCTAATGATGTATTAATGGTGATGTTGTTGTCGGTTTTAGTTTAAATTAAAGTACAAAAATGATAGAGTTAGGTTAGTGCTCTTGAAGGAAAAAGTGGATTCGGGTAAGTGTGCATGTAGAAACGAAATAGAAGATGAAGCAAAGTGGAAAGATGAAAATCCCCTCCTATTTAACGGAGTTATTAATGGTCGTCAACCAAAAGGATGAAACTTGCATAATTTGTTAACCATAGGGATGGTTTATGAAACAAACTTGAAAAATGAACAAAAATTGTGATTGTTTGTAAATCACAAGGATGAAAGTTGTAATTGACTCTAAGAAAAAGGCTGCTAATTTGTAATGGCCACACCCAGCATGTCGCCATTAATTATTTTTTGATATAAGATCATTTGAGGACCAAACTTTTTTTACATACCAAGGGACTAATCTCCACCCTCCATCTTCACACCATCTTTATTTGATCTAATGGATGAGATTAATCACAACAATTTAAAAAACCCACTTTCATCCTTTTTTTTCAAATATTAATATCTTTCAAACCGTTAATCCTTAAGCGAAAAAAATATACCGTTACGACGAGCATTTAATTATCTTTCTATAGATATGCACTTTGATATGCTTTTCGACAAAAAAAATTTTTCGTTTTTTTCACGTTTTTTTTCGTAGCCGAAAAAATCATATATGATATGTAATATCATATACGATATGTGATATCATATATGATATATCATATATGATATGTAATATCATATATGATTTTTTCGGTCACGAAAAAAAAACGTGAAAAAAACGAAAATTTTTTTTGTCGAAAAGAATATCAAAGTGCATATCTATAGAAAGATAATTAAATGCTCATCGCGATGGTGTAATTATTTTCGCTTAACGATTAACGGTTTAAGAGATATTTAAATTATAAAAAATGGGTGGAATATTAAATGCTTTTAATCTCAACCATTGATTTCTTTTTGGATGAATGGTGGAGATGGGTCCCTTGGTATGTGAGGAATGTTTGGTTTTTTAAATAACTTCACTCAATTATTTCTATAATTATTGATTTATTGGTATTAAATATAGGGTTTTTCTAACATATGCCCCAGGGCACATGTTAAGCACACCAAAATACACAGGGGACTCATTGAAAAGTAAAAAAAGTACCCAGGACCCCCGAATTAGGTGTGCTTTTTTTATACTTTTTTGTACTTTTCAGTGGGTCCCCTATGTAATTTGGTGTGCTTAACATGTGACCTTGAGCATATGTTAGAAAAATCTTTAAATATATTTTATTTTGAAATTCTTCATTTGAAATTTAAAAGCCGCCACATGAATCTAATTCTAAACTATGCATGCCCCATAGATCACAGTGATGTAGGTTGTTAATTAGCTTATTCATTTGTTTAGTTGGCTAGACACATGTTAGGTCGAATGTTTTCATTTGACGTCTTAGTAGATAATTAATATTCGCCATATGTCTCTTGGACAAGGGCGGCAAGTGTTTTAACGACTACAATTAAGTCGTGAGTTGTGATGGTATTTTAAACTCATATTTAGCAACTGGTTATGCAATGTTTATTTTTTAGTGTGTTTTTTTACAATAAAAATCTATAAATTAATGTTCATGAATCCATTTAAATTTATTAGACGAGTATCCATGCATAGCAAAGGGATTTTATAACGACAAATAGTTTTAGTAATAAAAAAGAAAAAAAAAAGTTTATGGGTTAACGAAAAATAATAAAAGTTTGATGATTTTGGGATTAAACATAGTGTTTTGAAACCCGGTTCAACCCGGGTGGTTCAACCGGTTGAACCGTTCCAGTCAAAAAACGGGTCAATTTAAACTGGGTAAACCCGACGGGTTGGGTCGAAAAAACGGGTCAAATTAAACCGGATCAATCCGCCGAGTTTGAAATTGCTCATAATTAATTGTTTCAAAATTTCATTTTCTTTTGAAATTGCTCATTAATTAATTTTTTCAACATTTCCTTTTTAATTTTTTCAACATTTCACTTTTTTGACTTTAACCATTTTTCTTTTATAGATAGTATAGATTAATTAAAAAGTTATTAATTAATCACTATTAATTCATCTATATACTAATGAATTCAGATCTGCTCTCACTCACATTTGAAACGGCGCGAGACTCCTCCGGTGTGGTAATGTGCATTTGGCGGTGCCATTTGGCGTGCCACGTTGGAATGGCAAGACTCCTAAGCCACCATACCCTTTCCTATAAGACTATAAAAGGTAAATATAAAGTTTGGTTAGTTATCACTTTCAAACATGAAGTATACGGACTAACTTATGTTCTTTTGTAAAGTCAAGGAAATATTTAATACGACTTGAACTTGAATGAAGATGTTTAACTATATAGTTGTCTATCCACTAAAAAAAAGCCAAAACATTTGTGAAATAATTCAAAACAAAACTTATATACGAACAAGTGCTAATATCCCTTCAGCCCAGCTGGATAAGACCCATACACTTTAAACTCGTCCCAAATATAAGCCCAACAAGACCGGATTTTGACAAAAGGCTTAGGAAATACTTCCTCATGCGACCTCATGACAAAACCTGCCAGACAAGCACGTCCAGGCAAGCGACACACCTGGCAATCCAGCCAGGGCCGTTTGAGCAAGCACCGCCTACCTCCTGATGAGGCGAAAAGTGTTACGCTTTTAGGGGGTCATTTAAGCCCTAATCCGTAATTATTTGATCAAATATTGCCTTAAATCGTTCCTTTTGTCATTTTAGGTACTTTGGAGAGGAAATCTAGAAAAGGAAGCATTTTGGACGTTTTTGGAGCATAAAAGTGAATAAAACGACATAGTCTCAAAACCATGCTGGAAATTGTACCTGACGGCGTCACTCTTTGANCATTTAAGCCCTAATCCGTAATTATTTGATCAAATATTGCCTTAAATCGTTCCTTTTGTCATTTTAGGTACTTTGGAGAGGAAATCTAGAAAAGGAAGCATTTTGGACGTTTTTGGAGCATAAAAGTGAATAAAACGACATAGTCTCAAAACCATGCTGGAAATTGTACCTGACGGCGTCACTCTTTGACAACGAGGTGGATGATTTTTACACTAGACGCCTTAGAAAGATTTTGGAGGATTTACACGTGACGGCGTCACGTGTAAATGAGAGTAGGCCCATAGCTCAAAGGGAGACGGCCCAGAAAGATTTAAAGAGGGACGGCGTCAAAAGTGGATCTGAGCAATCCGAGAAAAGTTTTGGCGGCGAGGTGACGGTGTCACACTCTAAAACGTGACGTCGTCAGATTGTAAAATCTATATATATTCTTCTAATTTTCATTCATTAAGTGCGCAACTTTTGGGAGAACTTTAGGGATAAACCCTAGTTCGTAAAACACTGTATTTTCAGGGGTTTTTCACCCTTGAGACCTTGATGTTCAATTAAAGATAAGTCTCCTTTCAAATCAATCAATATGTCTATGTGTTGTTTGATTATATCTTATGCTTGTCTTTACTTTAACATTCTAGGCTATGTTTTTCTTATGTTTGCTTAGATCTAATGAAACCTAGCTATTGATTANTCATTCATTAAGTGCGCAACTTTTGGGAGAACTTTAGGGATAAACCCTAGTTCGTAAAACACTGTATTTTCAGGGGTTTTTCACCCTTGAGACCTTGATGTTCAATTAAAGATAAGTCTCCTTTCAAATCAATCAATATGTCTATGTGTTGTTTGATTATATCTTATGCTTGTCTTTACTTTAACATTCTAGGCTATGTTTTTCTTATGTTTGCTTAGATCTAATGAAACCTAGCTATTGATTACATGTTGTTGGTTTGTTTGTGATTGTTGTGGGTGGGTGAAGTCGATGTTAGGCTTAAGAAAACTGGCTAACCTCCTATACGGTAACTTGCTTGAACGTCTTAAGAAGCATGAATCGGATGTGTACTACGATTATATGGTTGTATTTAATGCATAAGCGAATTCTAGTGATCCCATGTTAGGAGCTTTTAGTCGGCTCTACATAGGAGTGAAGTAGGAGCTTATAGAGTTAGGGAAGATTGTACACGGCCCTACGAATGGTTTAAAAGAATACAACCCGTCATCCACACAATTACAACAAACCAATTAACCGGTAAAAGATAGCTAGGGAGTAAGGAAATCTAAGTAAACACATTTTTCTCTCATATAAGTTTCACAACCTTTTTATTTTCTCGTTATTTTATTTTATTTGCATAAGTAGTTATTTGGGTTAGTTGACTAGCAACTAATTCCGCCCACTCTTCTAAATACCCGAGATTTTTACTTGCTTTTATAAAATATAAAAATACAAAAAGAATCATCCCTCAACCCTTAGACCTAAATTAGTAGTTTTCAATCCTAACGACACCATTCCCCGAGAGAACGATCAATCCCCCGGTACTTGCCACTTCACTATACTACATCGGTCAGGTACACTGCCTGGTGGGGGTTGTAAGCTTCTCAAGATCCCTTGAGAGGTAAAACCTATTGCGAAGGTTGCAAAACCCACGCATCAAGTTTTTGGCGCCGCTGCTGGGGAATAGTTATTGCTTAGATTGAAAATTTTACTTTTACTTAGGTCTACTCGTTAGAATCCTTTCTAGTGAGATTTTTATTTTTATTTTCTAGGTTTTCTTTAGTCTATCTTTTTCTTTGTGTTTCTGTTCGTAGTAACTTGTCCATTAATTATTCCGTTTGCCATTATGGAAAGCGTGAATCCACCCCTCACACCTGACGAAGTAGCGTCATTACGATACCAAATCGAAAGTGAAATTAGGGAGCTTAGAGAGCTTAATAGTTTAATTAATTCTCAATTAGATCATGTACTTAATGACCTAGCAGGCGCCATATACGCAAGCAAGGACTTAGAATATGATGATCTTAAGAATTTTGGAAGTTTAGAGGAAAGGGAAGACGAGAGAGTAGGTGATGAATATTTTAATCTTTACCCCACTAAGGAAGAAATCGCCTATTACAATAACATAATTGATAACCCTCGCTCTCCCTTCATTAAGATTGATCCAAAGGTAAAAAGAGGTAACCCCTGGAACGTTAAGATACCATGCATGATAGGATATAGATACGTTGATCACGCTTACATTAATTTTGAATCCCCGATCAACGTTATGTCTTCAATTGTCTATAATGATATAGTGAATACAAGGCTTAAACCTAGGGAAGACCCTAACTATCCCGGTGGAATTTGTAATTTTGTCGGGAGGGTTAGAGATTTACATATTTTAGTTGGGAACTTTACGTATGTCACTGACTTCATGATTGTTGAAGACTTAGCTAGTGTTATAGATTGTAGCTTGTCTCATGTCGTATTAGGTAAGCCATTCGTAGAAGAGTCCAGGTTAAGTTATGATCAAGTAGAAGGGATAATTCAGTTTTCTAATGGGACCGATAGGATCACATATAAAATGCCCAATAGGATGAAGGAGTTTCGTTTTGTGCCCCAACTAGGTAAGGATAACATTGGTGCAATTGAGGATATTAATGAAGAAGATAAGAGAAAGGGCATGGATTATGTGTGGGAAAAACAGAGCCTTTTCTATAAGGATTGCTTGAACCTTGGGCCTAAGTATAAAGCTGATAGAGAGATTGCCAAAAAGGTTGTAGGAGCAACTAAGAAAAAGGTAAAGAGCCTTTACAAAGGGTATTCGCAGTCGGACCCGGAATTTGAGACATATGTTAGCAGTGACCTAGAGACCATGACCAACGACGGGGTTACGTAATAGGGAGTGACTTTGAGTCTAGCTACAAGACTCGTTAATAAAGAAAAGCACTTCTTGTTTATTTGATTTTGTTTCCGTATGTATGCTTTATTTTTATTTCTAATAATTCATGTTTCAAATTGCTTTGTGAAAATGCTTTATTTTGTTTTTAATTTCGTCTTAACTACATATAAAGGTATTTTGCAAAAGATAAGTGTAAGGGAAATCTAAATTTGTTTATAAGAACGAATTGGACATGAATTGTAGTAATATAGAATGAAACATATTAGTATTTGTTTGAGTCAAATGCTTGTATCGAGTCATAATGAAATTTTGCAGAATTCTAGGAATTAAGGTAATTGTTTTTCCAGAAATTTTTCGGAAACTAAACATAAGAATTCTGTCAGATCAATTCTGATGGCGTCAGCCTTTAAAAGCTAACGGCGTCAGGTACTGATTCCAGAAAAAGTTTTTAAAATTTAGTTTTTCTGCCGGATTATAAAAATTACTGCATCTTTAATTCCAGGAATCTGCAAAACTTTCATTCCACAAGCGTTATATCCTTATATAGTTTTTGCCGCCGATTTTACGCAAGGTTTGCCTAGATTATTTTCTCAGGTTTAACAGGTTACATTGGACAATAAGATGAACATGGAATCAAGTTCATGACATCGAGATTTTGGCGTCGCTTTGAGCTTGGAGCTTTTACATCATCTTGGAAGAAGATCTAATCATGTTACCACACGATCCACATCAAACGAATCAGGGGAGTATTTGTTTCATTCTTTCATTTCCTTTACTTTTGCATCTTTTATGTGAACATTGGGGACAATGTTCGGTTTAAGTGTAAGGGGGTAAATGAAGACACCTTAGAAAATGCTATTACGCTTGATTTTTGTTTTGTTTAATGGTAGATGTGTAATAAAACCAAGAGAAATATTTNTTTGTTTCATTCTTTCATTTCCTTTACTTTTGCATCTTTTATGTGAACATTGGGGACAATGTTCGGTTTAAGTGTAAGGGGGTAAATGAAGACACCTTAGAAAATGCTATTACGCTTGATTTTTGTTTTGTTTAATGGTAGATGTGTAATAAAACCAAGAGAAATATTTATTAGGGCAATTTTAGCGCCAAATTTAATTTTTTTACAACATATAGGAGTGAAACTTTAGGCATAATAAGTGTCTCATGGATAGGGAATTATACGACTAGCACAAAAACCGTACCACTAAAAAAATTTTCCCCCAAATATGTGAGGTTCACCCCTAGAATTGTTAGGAAAAGCATTTATTGGTGATGCCTGTGTGTGTACCGGTAGTTTATAGATTCTAGAACTTGCGTTAGTGACCATCCCAAATCCACAAGTAAGACTACATTCGTGTAGTTAGATTTACTACATGATAAGAGGCATTAGGATAACCCATGTTTTACACCCGTATTATAATTACATTGACTTCATTGGTCAAGTAATTCTCCCACACCTTAGCGTTGTACTCATTTTTAGTACACGATACCCCTAGTACACCCCTCAGAGCCTATCTTTTCGTTTCTAACTTTAAGCATCTTACTTAAAGGAAGAGTTTGTTTACAATCCACCCCAAATGTACACCCAAATCGCCTTAGCCTACCTTGTATGCACTCATCTTTAGTGCATTATTGTGATAACATTTGTTTAAACCCTTAGTTAATTGCCTAATTGATTACATGGTTGCTAAGTCGAGTCATATCCTTGTACATATTGTTTTGGGACGATTGGGACTCATGGGTAAAGTACTAATGTAATGGAGTAATGGGGAAGAAGCCAATTATTACCCCCACATGTGCGTTAATATTTTAAAGTACTCCAAGTTTTTCAATTATCTTAATTCGAGTCATTAGAATAGTTGATTGTAAAGTATGTAAAAGTTCAAGTGTAAGGGGAGAACCGAGGCCCCTATGATGTATTATTTTGGATGGTAGGGTAAGAGTGTATGAAAAAAAATCGAAAAACAAGAAAAACAAAAAAAATTGGAAAAAGAAAAGTAGAAAAAAAAACATACGGACTACCATCCCGTTTCATTTTATCTTTATTTATGTTTATGTTATTTTCTTTTTAGCTTAAGTTGAGTCGATTCTTGGCTTAGCAACGCCACTTTGTGCATGTATTTGATCAAGATAATTAACATGCCACCATTACAAATACCCTTTATTCCAACAAAACCGTGTTTATCATGTCCCTACACCTAACGTTACAACCCTTGAAAAGCCTTCTTTGATAGTTTATCTTAGGTGCTTACGCCTAGTTGAGGAGGTTTTTGATCCTTTCCCAAGTCTATGGTAATCTATTTGCTATGACAGGTAGTGAGTGATATTTCTTCCATTTGCATTTAGTTATATAAGTTTATAACACCCGAGAGATGAGAGTATCCAAACACTATTTGTGAGGTGCTAGTGTATGATTTTCGTGCTTGTTATGACTAGGGTGGAATAACTATTTGTTGTAATTACTTTTAGAGTAAATTGCAGTAATCGTCCCTGTGGTTTAACGAAATTGCAGATATCGTCCCTGGAACTCCATAAGTGCAGGCGGCCTCCCTAGAATGAAACCTTTTGATCAATTTGGTCCCTGACAATAACGATGGTTAGTGTCTTTCAGTTAGTGGAGGTCCTTTTTCATTCATACCAAGGGTAGGTTTGTCTTTTAGCATGTGGTCCCTTTTTTATATCAAATTCAACCCGACAAAAAGCAGGGTCCCTTTTTGGTACCAAATCCAACCCGACACAAACAAAAACCCAATTAAACCCCACATATTCTTATAAAAAAACCCTAATCCATTATCTTTCTACCCTCAATATTTTTATCTCATTTCACTTACAATCCCTAGGGTTAGCAAGAAGAAAGATGAGTATGCCAATGCAGCTTTGGCACATAAGAGGTGATGGAGAAGAGTTTGATTATAAATCAGTTTATGGTAAAAGCATTAACACAATTTTTATGCTTATTTATTTGTTTCTTACTCTTTAAGTTGTTATGTATTTTGTACTCATTTAGTTTTATTTGATGATGTAACAGCAACGTATCAAGAATTGTTTACAATGATGATCCATCATGGTGGAAGATTCACAGACATACCCAAGAGGAAGTATGTTGATGGTGAGGTAACATACGTAGACTTAATAGACATTAAACAATGTATGATTGATATCTTAGACACAGTTATGTACCAGAGTTTAGGTTGTGAAGGTAAATTGTTTTATCACTACAAGTTACCAATGAAAAGTTTGGATACTGGATTAAGGGCCTTGACCAGTGATAGTGATGTTAGTGAAATGCTAAAGTTTGTGCATAAGCATAGGGTTATTTATGTCTATGTTGAACATGGTACCTCATACTTGGACCCTGTAGTGAATGCAGTTGATTTAGATACACTAGGTGGGCCATCTAATGTTCTAGGTGGTAACAATGAGGTTGAGGATGGTGATAAGGATAGCACTGATGTTGAGGGTGAGAATAATGATGAAACTGAAAATGAGTCTCATGATGAGTCTGAGAATGATGAGTCTCATGATGAGTCTGAGAATGATGAGTCTGAGGATGGTGATAAGAATAGCACTGATGTTGAGGATGAGGATAAGAATGTGAATGAGGAGGACACAGTTGATGAGGAGCATATAGTTGAAGAGGTTGATGTAAAAATGAATGGTTTTAGGTTTGAAGTAGAAGGTGAGGCTGAAGAAACACTGCACCCTAAGTTGAACTTGACTGAAAATGATTTGGAAGAGGTAAACTTTGATTCTTTAGAAAGTGATGTAGAGGTTGATGGTGAAAGTGAAAGGAGAAAGGGGTTGAGAAAATTAAAAAAAAGAAGCTGCAAAAACAAATTCTAAAAATAGTTTCTTTGTTGGCAAGGAGTTTGCAAACAGGGATGTAGCAAAAGATATGGTTAGAGCACATACTATGGAGACAAGGAGAAACATTATGATTGTTAAGAATGATAAAATCAGGATTAGAGCCAAGTGTTTTGGTGTTGTTCCTGTTGCTAAAGATGCTGGCAAAAAGGTTGAAGCTGTACAAGAAATTAGTAAGGGTAAGAAAGTAAATGTACAGGAAAAGGGTAAGGGTATAATGGTAAATGAAGATGTTGAGGAAAAAGACAAGGTTGACTGTCCTTGGGTTGTGTATATTGGCAAAAGTGATAAGGGCAAGTGGTTGGTCAAAACATTTATAGATGACCATAAATGTTTACAATCAAGAAAAATAAAAACCTGTACTTCCACCTTTCTCTCAAAACACTTACCAGATCTGTTGGTCATGAACCCAACTATGCCTGTCAGAGCAATTCAAGAGCAGATGCAAAAAAAGTTTCAGGTTAGTGTCATGAGGACTAAGGCATTCAGGGCCAAGGCAAAGGCAGAGGTACATCTCAAAGGTGATGCTAACCTACAATATTCAAGACTTAGAGATTATTTGAATGATTTGCAGAAGCATAACCCAAACACAACTGTAAAGATTGATGTGTATGGGGAGGAGAACCCAGATTCACCCACCAGAATGTTTAGGAGAGTTTATGTTTGTTTGGGTGCCTTGAAAGCTTGTTTTAAAGCATCTAGTAGAGAATTGTTAGGCTTGGATGGGGCATTTATGAAAGGGCAGTATTCAGGGCAATTACTCACAGCTGTGGGTGTGGATGCAAATAATGGCATCTACCCAGTAGCCTATGGGATTGTAGAATCATAATCAAAGCACTCATGGACATGGTTCTTGTCTTGCCTTGGGGATGATTTGGCTTTATACAACAATTCTCATTTCATATTTATCACAAATAGGCAAAAGGTTAGTATATTAATTACTGTTTTCTTTAAAAGGAAATTACTTAAAGGTTGATACTCTTGTTATGATAATAGTTTAAGATCTTGTTTTAATGTCTTGTTTTAGGGGTTGTTACCAGCAATTGCAAATCTTTTCCCTTCACCTGAGCATAGATTTTGTGTGAGACATATTTATGAGAATATGAACCTCACTTGGAAAGGTAATGAATACAAAGAAATGCTATGGAAGTGTGCCAGGGCTTTAACAGTTGTTGAGTTTAACAAAAGTATGGATGAACTGAAAGCATACAATAAGAAGGCCTATGCATGGTTAAAGAAAATTGCACCTGAGCACTGGAGCAGATCCCACTTTTCAGGTATATATTGGCTTTTATTTATTGTTCATATACATGGAATTCTTGTTGTATAATTGTATTTAATATTCATATACATCCTATATGTCACAGGGAGGGCTAATTGTGATCTCTTAATCAATAATGTCTGTGAAGTATTCAATAGACAATTGTTGGATGCTAGAGATAGTCCAATTATTTCTGCACTAGAATATGTTAGGGAATACCTCATGAAGAGGATAGTTATTGTGCATAAGGTGATTGAAAAGTGTGAGGGGCCTTTAACTCCAGCAGTAACAAAACTTTTTAATTTCACCAAAGAAGCTTCAACAAACTATAAAGTGGATTGGAATGGGGCAGATTTGTATCAAGTGAAGGGTCCATGGGGTGAGCAGTGTGTTGTCAACTTGAATGCAAGGAAATGCAGTTGTAGGAAGTGGGAAGTATCTGGAATCCCATGCAGGCATATGGTTGCTTGTATTCATGATATGGCTGACAATGACATGGAAGTTGGGTTGCCAGAAAGCTGGGTTCACAAGTCATACACTCTTGAGACATGGAAGGAAGTCTATTCCTTTAAAGTGAACCCAGTGCAGGGTCCACAATTTTGGGAGAAGTTTGATTGCCCAACTACACTGCTTCCACCTAAGCAAGTGCCTCAAATTGGTAGGCCACAAAAGAAAAGGAAAAAGAGTGCAGGTGAGATTGATATGGTGAAAGGTGGAAAACTGACAAGACAAGGCAAAACAGTCACTTATGGTATTTGTAAGGGTACAGGTCACAACAAGAGAAGCTATTCACAAAATGGTGGTGCTCCAAAGAAACCAAGAACAAGTAAAGGTGGAAATGCAACTTCAAAAAAACCAACAAGTAAAGCTGGGACTTCAAGTGCATCTGGGACAAGAAATGTTTCTGCAAGTCAGAATGCAAGTCAAGCTGGAACTCAGGATGGAACTCAAGCTGGAACTCAAGGTGTGGCTGCTGGAAATGTGACTCCAACAAGGAGGACAAAGAAAACTGCCTCAAGATTGACACCAACAAAGTAGTTCAGTGAATGTGATGTTTGTGGCTGTTTTAAGACAATTTCTATTTTCAGTATTGTTTGTGTTGTTTGTGGATGTTTCAACTTTTATGACAATTTCTAATTTCAGTCAATGTGTTGGTCTTGTAAGACTTGTTTAATCTATGGTATGACTCTTTTATGCTTTATTAGTGTCATATGATTATGTTTTAACTGTCAAGTTTTTGTTATGGTATGACTCTTTTATGCTTTATTAGTGTCATATGATTATGTTTTAACTGTCAAGTTTTTGTTCATGTCTTATGCATAACAAAACTGCTTTGAATTCATGGCTTATGCATAACAAAACTGCTTTGAATCATTGCTACCATAAAATGTAGAATTTCATTACACTGAGCATCACTAAAAACATATCCAAAATTTGTTGACCATCACAAACTAATGAGGTCAACTACTAGTCCAGTTATATATGAGTAGAACATAATACAACCCAAACAAGATTACTACATGTAGAACTTAACAACCAACAATAACACACAACAAAATAACATAATCTTGAGTCTACGATTTGCAATTTCCATTGAGTTCAAAGACAGTTGTAGTGCATTTCTTGATCTTAGCAATCCAGGGATAATACTCCTTGACTGAACACACATAGGAGGATCCAACCATAAGAAAAAACCACAATCCGTACCCTAAAAGGAAGAATTAACAAAATACAATAAGAAACAACATCACAAAATGGAAAATGTTAACCAACAAACATATCTTACAATTTGTGGACAAGACCAAAACCTACGACCAGGGTTTGTGTCAGTCCATGGAGTGCGAACAACAGCATGATTACCACAAAAGCAGCTCACCAGATCCATTAATTTGATGGATTTAAGAAATTAGGGTTTTGTATGTTTTAGGATTTGGGGAAAAAGGAATATCCCTTTTATTAATATATACACGGGTATAAAACAAAAAAGGGACCACAATGCGAAAGGACAAAACTGCCCTTGTTCTATTTTCAACTAACTGAAAGACACTAACCATCGTTATTGTCAGGGACCAAATTGATCAAAAGGTTTCATTCTATGGAGGCCGCCTGCACTTATGGAGTTCCAGGGACGATATCTGCAATTTCGTTAAACCACAGGGATGATTTCTGCAATTTACTCTTACTTTTATATTAGTGTTAAATGACTCCTAGCTCATATTTTGATTGGAATAAAAGCGCATTTGCTTGAGGACAAGCAAATCTCAAGTGTAGGGGTATTTGATGAGGCGAAAAGTGTTACGCTTTTAGGGGGTCATTTAAGCCTTAATCCGTAATTATTTGATCAAATATTACCTTAAATCGTTCCTTTTGTCATTTTAGGTACTTTGGAGAGGAAATCTGGAAAATGAAGCATTTTGGACGTTTTTGGAGCATAAAAGTGAAGAAAACGACAAAGTCTCAAAACCATGCTGGAAATTGTACCTAACGGCGTCACTCTTTACGAGGTGACGACGTCACTCTTTGACAACGAGGTGGATGATTTTTACACTAGACGCCCAAGAAAGATTTTGGAGGATTTACACGTGACGGCATCACGTGTAAATGAGAGTAGGCCGTCACGTTATAGCTCAAAGGGAGACGAGCCTGAAAGATTTAAAGAGGGACGGCGTCAAAAGTGGATCTGAGCAATCCGAGAAAAGTTTTGGTGGCGAGGTGACGGCCTCACACTCTAAAAAGTGACGCTGTCAGATTGTAAAATCTGTATATATTCTTCTAATTTTCATTCATTAAGTGTGCAACTTCTGGGAGAACTTTAGGGATAAACTCTAGTTCGTAAAACACTGTATTTTCAGGGGTTTTTCACCCTTGAGACCTTGATGTTCAATTAAAGATAAGTCTCCTTTCAAATCAATCAATATGTCTATGTGTTGTTTGATTATATCTTATGCTTGTCTTTACTTTAACATGCTAGGCTAGGTTTTTCTTGTGTTTGCTTAGATCTAATGAAACCTAGCTATTGATTACATGTTGTTGGTTTGTTTGTGATTGTTGTGGGTGGGTGAAGTCGATGTTAGGCTTAAGAAAACTGGCTAACCTCCTATACGGTAACTTGCTTGAACGTCTTAAGAAACATGAATCGGATGTGTACTACGATTATATGGTTGTATTTAATGCATAAGCGAATTCTAGTGATCCCATGTTAGGAGCTTTTAGTCGGCTCGACATAGGAGTGAAGTAGGAGCTTATAGAGTTAGGGAAGATCGTACACGGCCCTAAGAATGGTTTAAAGGAATACAACCCGTCATCCACACAATTACAACAAACCAATTAACCGGTAAAAGATAGCTAGGGAGTAAGGAAATCTAAGTAAACACATTTTTCTCTCATATAAGTTTCACAACCTTTTATTTTCTCGTTATTTTATTTTATTTACATAAGTAGTTATTTGGGTTAGTTGACTAGCAACTAATTCCGCTCACTCTTCCAAATACCCGAGATTTTTACTTGCTTTTATGAAATATAAAGATACAAAAAGAATCATCCCTCAACCCATAGACCTAAATTAGAGTAGTTTTCAATCCTAACGACACTATTCCCCGAGAGAACGATCAATCCCCCGGTACTTGCCACTTCACTATACTACATCGGTCAGGTACACTGCTTGGTGGGGGTTGTAAGCTTCTCAAGATCCCTTGAGAGGTAAAACCTATTGCGAAGGTTGCAAAACCCACGCATCACCTCCCTTGGATCATCTGATTAGCTTTACGGGTTTTCACAACCCTAAAGGTCCTCCTATAAATTTCAGGTAATTTCCTCAAAATGGCCCAAACTAGACACGCCAAGCCAGCCCTGGCAAAACTACACCTAGGTCAGTTATTCTCTCACAGATAATCGAATCAAAAACCCAAAAAATTGAGTCGACTCGTGAGCATTACCCCAACTCGTGACTTTGATAACACCTTGGGGGTCCTTACCAAACGTAGGAAACCAATTAATCGATCATCCGAAACCCAGTACGTACGATACGTAAACATGACGCCATCCGTACTATATGATACTAATAGCCGCGATCTCTTTCCTTTCTGCGATTAACAAGAAAATCTATTCCCGTCGGAAAACCAAAAAGCACCCACCGATTAAGTTTTACAACACACAAAAACTATGCTTTCGAATAATCCGTCGCCCGAAAAACAAGTGAAACGCTAACCATTTCTGATTACTGGGCACCGAAAAATCCAGAAACCCACAAACCAACTTTTCCGTCATCGAAAAATTCATCCATACCCAGAAACAAAGGTTTCATCGCGAAACACATGTTTCCAGGTAAAAAGCCGAAGCCCTTTTTTCGTTGCAAAACACGAAAAACTCGTCCTCACACACACACATACACAAAAACACCTTTCTCATCCTTCGACTTACCAGAAAAACTTTTCGGCTCAATGGTAAACACAAAAATCATCAAACTACTTCACAAAACCCATACGAAGCCTGATTCAGGCAAAACCGTATCGAGTTCACTCACCCCCGAAAATAAATGACGCTACCAATACCAACTCAGAGCAACCTGAAAACGGCTCAATAAACCTGAAACACGGCCCGAAGCATCCTTAGGAAGCAAAAACTCAGCCTCAAACAGTCCAATCTCAACCTTGAGCGACATGAGATGACTTTCAAACACCCTACACAATCACTTAAGGGACCTTGAGCCCAAGACACAACCTCAACAGCCTCCCTACAAAAAAACCATTCACCAACAAAATCTACAAAGAAAAAAAACCAATAATCCCTCATAATAGGCAGTCAGGCACAACGAAACTCAATTCCAGGCAAAACAATCATTGTCGCAAAGAGGCGTAATTAAGACACCGAATGATACAAAGCAGGCAAAGGCTAAAGCTCATTGCCTGACAAATACAAAAGAACTAACCATTTCCGTAGAAAAAATCTTTTACCAAACTCACACACGGTCAGGATCGAGAATATCCAATCCAGCTCGAAGGGGATTCCATCAGGCTCACACGCCAACAATCAGACTGAAGGTTCGAAGTTAGCCAAGCGGCATGCAAAGGGAATGCAAAAACAACCTGGGAAGACCTATGCATGGTCAGGTAAGCAAAAAAGGTTACAACCTGCGTACAGGCGTAACAAGGGGGTCACTGTCCTGGGACACGACCAAACCAAGGAAATGCTACCTAGGTATACTACACTATCGATGTTTTGATTCTTTCCATCATTAAAGTTGTAAAATAAAAACAATGTAAAAGCATTAAATTCAAAGCTACTTAATGTAAATTCTCTTTGTTAATATTATACTACTATTTTTATGAAAACAACAATTCACCTTGAGAGGCTATTTACTAAGACAAATTGCGAAAAAGTATTGTTAAATCACTTCTAAACAATAAAAACAACACTTTGAAAATGCCACCAGGCTCAACTGCCACCAGGCTCATACGCCATCACAACAGGCTCGTACGCCATTACAATATCTATACTACTTTATAATACATTTGGGACATGCTATTAATAGAAGACTTAAAAATTCAGATTCAACACACTTATTAATGATGGAAATAATTGTCTTCAATTCTATAAATTGTAAAAAATAAGTGTCTTTAAGTCTATAAACTAGTGCCAGCCTGAAAATTAAATGTCTTTAAGTCTATAAACTTGTAACAACCATAAAAATTAAGTGTCTTCAAGTCTATAAACTTGTAACAGCCCTGTTGTATTCATATAAATTAGACTGTTATCTCAAAACTAAAATAACAAAACTATCGTCACTCTCTGTATCTTCTCTGATGATTTTCTCACAACATCAGTTACGAAACCGAAAGTTACAATACCAAAAGTTATGAAACCAGACTTAAGAACCCACAGTGTTACACCGCCACCACCAAACATCTCCTCAACCATAGTTACACCGCAACCACTACTCCAACAAAATAACATCTTATCCGAAAGACTTCTTTGAAATATTCGTCGCAAGGGGTATCGTGAAGAACTGGGTTATTTTTGTTCGTGTTTATTTGGTTTGGGACATCAAGAAAAAGTTAACAAAAAATTAAAGTGAAGTGTAAGAATTAAAAAGGGTAATTTGTTATTTAATTTTGGTGGCTTAAGTTGATTTGTAATTCAAAGAACAAAAAGTATATCTATTTTGTGTCTTTGTGGTATGCGTTTCATGAGAGTGTGAGAGTGACCCCACAAGTTAAGTAGGGATAATATTATGGTATTTAGTTATTTACATTAGGGCTGTGTTTTATAGCTACTATTTAGGATAGTTGGACTTGAGTTTATATTCATTTTGCTTGGGCTGGTGTCTCCAAGTCTCCAATAAGGGATGATTTTTTGTTACACTCTTGCTTGGGATGGCAATTTGGACTTTAAAAGTGTTATAAAGATTTTTTTGGGTTTGCGTTCATCTCTCTTTATCTTTATATACTAACATATAAAAAATTTGAGACTATTTTATAATTAGCAAGTCTTAAAAATTTAGACTCTAAATTTTTTTTGTTATAGAACTATTTCAAAACTTGATCAATACTTGTAACCTCAAAACTTGTAACCGTTATATTAATGATCAAATAAGTGATTTAATGGGAAAACAAATGAGTAACCACCATATTGTTAGCCCATAATATTTGTATCGGGCTCTAGGCCCACATCTAGAATAATCTGTACTATGGTATTTATGTAGCATATCCTGATAATGAATGGGAGATTGATTTACACAACACTTTACCATCTTCAATAGTTTCAAAGTGGTTACGATCCTTGTAGGACCTTAGATATACCAACTTTATCACTAATATAAGCACGTATGAGATGGTGACTTGATGTATGTAGGAGTATATTGTCAAGTGTTTCAGGTCTTGTTATAAAGCAAGTACCTATGTTTATGGTTAAAGTGTTTTGTACAATGGTTAGAAGAAGGGTGCTTGGAAACTAGCCATTCTTACCCATTTTAAGTGTTATGGGTCATGAACTTGTATTGAACATCTTTTAACTAGTTATGGTAATGTATGGAATAGCTTTATCATGTTTTGGTCAAGTGTATGAAGGATATTTGAACTTTCTATGTCGAATGGGGCAAAACGGGGTATTGGTATAACCCTTACTCTTGTAAAACTATTTCTGCACTTGATTTAAGTAAAACTTCACATAATTAGAAGTATATATTGTGTTTAATAAGTTCCGGAAGGTTCCGTAGTTGTTATAGTTGTAGAAGTTGAGTTTCTGGAAAGATAAAGTTCAAAATAAGGTTATGCAGGTTCTGAGGCCCTTAGCCGCCAGCTGTGGGACTCAGCCGACAACTGAAAACAACCCTAAGGCTTCCAACCACCGACTGGCGTGCTCCAACTGCAGCTGTGAACAACTTCAGTTTTTGGTCATTTTTCGAATTTTGCATAAAATCAACCGTAAGTCTGTAGGAGTTGTGCCACCTATTATTTTAAAGGTATTTGAGTCTACTTTCATTTAAAAATATTTTTAGAGTCTAAATCCTATCAGAAGTATAAATGAATATAAAAAATAACATAAGGTCAAAGTCAGTAACCTTGTTGTGTAAAAAAAAAAAATAAAAATCATCGTTTCGTTTTGAGGTGTTTCATTTTAGTTGTTGTTTTTTAAGGTTTATTTAAAGATTATAACGTAAAGCGGCAAAACTAATTACGGATTAGATTAGGCTCACTTGATTGTTTTTTTAAATGTTTCATTTTTTAGTTATCCAAAACGACTTCTTTGTATTAAAGATGTAAAACTGTCGAAACCTTCAAAACAAACCCAGTAACTAAATTAAAGAATGAACATACGGGTCCGATCTTGCATGATACTCATCTCGTCCACCTAAAACTGCTGAGATTTTCACATGTATATGTTATTTAAGGAAGATGAGACTTTAACTTTGATGTAACCAATTTAACCGAATATCACCGTGACCACTCTTAACCGTTTCGATGATCACCCTAAATATCTAGTGATGTTAAATATCTCGTGAGGATTTGTTAAGGCTACCCATAGTCATCGGTCGTAAAACCGGTCGACCACCAAGGAGGACGCGTCCCTCCCGTTACGGTGTCCTAGTTCGAAGCGTCGTGGGGCGAAAAAGGTATCGTTCTAACTTTGGACCGAGTTCTTGTGTGAGGCTGGCACAGAAACAAAATCACAACGGATATAATTCCAACCGTTGGGTGCTTTGGAAAAAAAAAATAGTGTCCTTGATCATTGCATTACGCACTGTTGGTCATGAGGTTGTTAAAAAAAAAAAAAAAAAAAAAAAAAAAAAAAAAAAAAAAAAAAAAAAACTGATGTGACATCTAAAAAATAGTTGAAGGACCATCTATGCAACATACCCACAACACACAAAGTATAATAAATAATGGATAAGATCAAGTTGCAAGACACACACAAGACATTGGCTGTAAACTGCTGTTTGTACACTTTATTTAACTAATCAAAAACTATAGATTGTTGGACTTATTGATCCACCAACTCAACTTGTAGATAGACTCATAGACACATACAATAAATATAAAATATCAAAAATATCAACCCACAAATAAAAAACAAAAAAACCATTCATTTCCAACAAATCAGTACAACCATGACAGAAACAAACGGCGGCTCACCACAACAACAACAACAACAACCTCGTAGACAACCGCCACCGATGTTATCACTGCCACAAAAACAAAACCAAAACCAAACATCATCATTTGAAAACATATTCACAGGTGGACCATCATCAGGGTTTAGCCCTGGTCCTATGACACTTGTTTCCAACTACTTTTCAGATCATTTTTCTGATGGCTCTTTTTCTCAGCTTCTTGCTGGTGCTATGAATTCACCCGTTGCACAAATCTCATCTGAGGATAATAAAAATATAGGTTCAAGGGGTTTTAAGGATAAAAGGCCTATGGATTTAGTTATAGCTCAATCACCAACTGGGTTTATGTTTCCTAATCTTTTTAGTCCTTCTGGGTTGCTTAATTCACCTGGCTTCTTCTCACCTCTTCAGGTAAATTTTTGTTTTTTTTACTTTTTTACTTTTTAAAAAGTCAAATGGGTTAAGTTTGACTTTGGTTTTGAGTTGGGTAGGAGTGTTTTGGGGTGGATTTTTTGGTGTGTATGAAATGTTTGTGATGTTATGTGAAATGGGTATTTTTTGTTTTTGTTAGACGTGTAATGTAGGGGTGGTGATTTGTGTGTTTGACTTTTTATGTTTGACTGTTTTTTGGGTGGTTTTGTTTTGTAGAGTCCATTGGTGTCTCACCAGCAGGCGTTGGCTCATGTAACGGCTCAGGCTGCGTTATCTCAGTCGTATTTTAATAATGTGCAACCTGATAATTATAATGGGGGATTGGTGAATGAGGAGGAAACACGAATGGTGAATGCAAATGCGGAACTTGAGGATTCTCAGATTGGTTCACCGGATGAGTTGTCGGTTTCTCAGTCTGATGTTAGTGAATCTCAGCATGTGATTTCGGGATCTGCTGATATTAATGATGGTTATAATTGGAGGAAGTATGGGCAGAAACAAGTGAAGGCGAGTGAGCATCCTCGAAGCTATTATAAATGCACGCACCCTAATTGTCCCGTGAAGAAAAAAGTTGGACAGGCGCTTGATGGTCATATAAGCGACATTGTGTATAAAGGGAAACATAATCATGACCCGCCTCCGCCTAATAAACGTGGGAAAGAGAGTGCTGATGTTAATAAACCGAATAATTCTCAAATTGAAGCACATGTAGCTGAACAACCAGTAGTTGATCAAGGGTTTAATCAAATGATGAGAAATGATCAAGGATTCAGTCAATTAATGAGAAGTGATCAAGGATTTCACCAAATGGCAAGAAATGATCAAGGATACAATCAATTAATGGAAAATGTTCAAGGATCGAATCAGTTGATGGGAAATGATCAAGTATCTAATCAGTTGATGCGAAATGATCAAGTATCTAATCAGTTGATGAGAAATGATCAAGGATCAAATCAATTGATGAGAATTGATGAACCAAATGATGAACCTAATCCGAAAAGAAGGTATGTTTCGTATCATTGAATGTATATTTATTACTTGATCCATGCCAAGACGCACACAAGATACGTTCTACCAAAAGATTGTTAAATCCATGATTTTTATGAAACTATCTATTGAATGTATATTTAGTACTTGATGCATGCCAAGACGCACGCAAGTCAGTTCTATCTCTCGAGAGATTGTTACCGAGTTGGGGGAGAGGCTTGAGGCAGAGAGACAAGAGACGCGGGAGTTAAGAGACATTGCCGCATTGATGCAGGAGGAGATTGAGCGTCAGACTGATGAGCTCACTGTGGCCAGCAGCAGCAGGGAGAGAGACAGGGATCAGAGAGTAGAGGATTTGACTGAGATGGTTCGAGAGCTCCAGCGCAGATTGGATGACGCACCAGGCAGTTCATAGATTAGTGATGTATCATTTGTAGC
>LBNU01023336.1:28517-41136 GCA_014162995.1 Artemisia annua
GGGTATCATTTTGTCAACCAATAATAAAAATTTCCCTTTGACATAAACCACTATCACTACTATTTTTATTTAATAACCGTGGAAATAGCAATAGTATGTACAAAAGGAAATGATATAACTCCTATTTGTTTGTTAATCTTCCTTACACATCATGATTCTCACAAGTGGAATATCAATGAATATATTAGGAGAGAGAATTGGTGCTTTACACATGTTGTGTTTTTGCAGTGAGTATGAGGATAAGGAGACATAGCATTACTCTTGGACAAAAACTTTTTTAGGAGCAGTTTCACAGTTTAGCATTTAACATTATAACTGAAAAAGTGACTGTTTTAAATTATTTAACTTTAGTTATTTATAAATGTGGACAAACATAACCTCGGAACTCAATTACACTGTTTTTATTCGCAAATTTAAAAGATTACATAAACCTTTCTGCCACAGCCGGCAACTTTCCTAGTATAAACAAAAAAAAGATCTTGAATCATAGAGTATAAAAGTTACTGCATAATCCATAAATCGTATTGGCAGTGCACACTCTTGTGTAGTATCATATGTATATCTTTGTCTACTAATCTGTTGCTTATTTGACTGATGTGTTTTCCACGGTGGTAGGAAAATACAGAGACCGGGTCTGTAACTGTGCCTGCAGACACGTCCACCGTCAGCTCACAAGGTGTCTCTGAACCAAAAAATTGTGGTGAGAAAGAAGTGAAGTTTGATTTGGTTAGATGGATTGGTTCAAGTGGCGGAAAATATGACAGAAAGTGGTCAAGGGGGAATACTAAAAAAATTTCCAAGGTGATTTTTTCTGCTTGAATATATAATACAAAATTTCATGCTATATCCTGTCTAAGTGTGGCAATCAAAAACTTTTTTCAATTTTGTGAAATTGGATCCATTTTGTTCTATTTATATGCTAACGGGTGAAGATGAAATTCGTTTAATAAGAAATTATGGTCAAATAAGGTTTTGGTTGCCATGACAATATCAAGTGTACACATCTTGAAAAATAACACTATTTGCGAGTAGTAGGTGTTCTTTTTTTTTTTTTTTTTTTTTTTTTTTTTTTTTTTTTTTTTTTCTCTTCATATGTAATACTCCGTGTATTAACGGGCGGGTTGCATAAATGGTTACTTAATTTAGCCAGATTTCTGCTGTAGAATTTAGGTAACTACATGCGTGTTATAAGAACTTTTCGAACACGATCTGATTCCTATGCGTAACTATTAACTTCATACACATTAACCAGTTACTAGGCAAACCTAGTTATATGGAAGTTTAACTTAGAATGTACTATATACAATTGTAGCAAGTTAATATATTTTTTTAAAGGGTACATATGTATGGTACATCCTACTGGAGTGATGATTTTAGGGACATGGCGAACCACGAATCCAAACCATGATCCTTTATCTGAACGATCCTAGTTCCATGTGACAATAGTTGTAACATTACCTTAGATAATGATTTAGAGTAAATTCGGATAACCATCTCTGTGGTTTGTCCAAATCGTGGGCACAATCCCTATGACTTCAACAGTGCAGGCGCCGTCCTTGTGTGGAACTTTTGGATTCACTTTTTCGTCCCTGGACAAGTGAAATACTGAAATACCCTTATGGGTATTTTAGTCATTTCACTTTGGCAAGGGACGAAAAGTGAACCGAAAGTTCCGCACTTCTGAAATTATAAGGACTGCACCTGTAATTTGGACAAACCACAAGGATGGTTTTTGGCTTGATCACCATAAGTCCCTACACGTTTTTGGCTCTTAATCAAACATGCTAAACCCACCCAAGTTGTCACTTATAGTATTAACAATAATGTTTGTTGTTTGGTGCACATGCAAGTTCTCTTTCATTAGCTCATGCAGTTTTGAAATTCGCAGGAGTTATTATAAGTGCACATTTCCAGGATGCAATGTGCGGAAGCATGTTGAAAGGGCTCCGTTAGACCCAAAATCTGTGGTAACAACATATGAAGGGAAACATAATCATGATATTCCAGTATCTAGGCACCGAGGCTACAATAACAATAATGGAGGTGGAGGTGCAGCTGCAAGACGCAAAGAACCTAAGTTAGGAAATAATGAAAGACCAGTACTTTTACAGATGAAAGAAGAGGAAATAACCGCGTAAGTGCTGTCCCTAATGGCTGTAATGAAATAGATGTCTTTTGAAGTTTATATCGATGCCGACAGAATAGTACATTTTGGATCAAAGTCCGCCTTTTCTTCTTTCTTTTGTTTGTTTGAATATCAAAAATACATATGTACAAATGGTTATGTTGTTAGCGAGTCAGTTGTGTCACTGTGCACCTTACTCGCCTTATTTTCTTGCACACAACCAACGAGCTCTGTACCTTATGTATCATGTGGTTTGAGGGTAGATGATGTATTGTCATAGTAGCTTATTTCTTTTTGGTACGCTCCAAAGTGAAAATTCTTGGAATGTTAGTATGTGTGGGCTGTGGCATGATTATGATTTTTCTGTAACATGGTAATGAATATCTTATAGTGCCGATATTTTTTATTTGCTTTGGCTATTGTTGCTGTACCTTTTCACGTTACCCCATCAAAACCCATTCGAGTCTCTCCTTGCTTCGATATGGGGCCTATATAAGGATGCAGATGGAGTGATGGACCCGTATCAGGGTCGGACGCCTAAATTTTGTACTTATAAACACGATCCGGCCCAGGGTGGAATGGGGATTCATGAACACTTTCCACTTGGTCCTTGGTGCTTTCCCTTTGTAGGAAAGATGATATTTTCAACTAGAAATATGTTTAGGCAATGATTATTGTCTTAGTGAGTTTGACATTATTTTGCATAGAATGTAGACTATGTTGGTTATATGATTATGTTTTGGCGTGCACAATATATCCTGCGGGATCTATATGGAAAAGAACTAAATTAGTCAACGTCAGTACAAAAAGACATGGAAATAATCATGTAAAGCATGTAAAGACATGATTATTTCTTCTTTTCCGGAAGAGTATTATATCTCGTGATTATTTATAAATCATGAAACTTGAGGATCCAATAATAAAAGTTTTATTGAGAGCACAGTTTTCTTAGCAAGGACATTCAATCAGTACTACTGTATGAGTCATGACAAAAACAACGAAAACCCTATCAACGAGATCTAAAGATGAATTTATGTATCATTAGACAACTTTGCAAATACTTGATTCACAATGTAAATAGCAAACAAATCCGTCAATCCCTATCCAATCTGTAAAACCCCCAACGAATTTAGATAAACAAATAGTGGCACCAAATGATTTATTTAAACAAGCTGGCTAGCTAGAAAACTGTCACGGATCATGTTAGGTACCAAATTAGATCCCAATAATGACCATTAATTAAAGTTAAGCAAATGATACTGTCTAACCAACTCTATTATTATTTCTCCCACATTACAAACAGCAAGTCTATCAACAATTCCTAAAGTTAATAGTAAAAATCGGTTGATCTAATTAATGGATACGAACATTAGGTAGGAGAGCTATTTTGCTACATTTGAGTTTGGTTATATGATTACATGCTATATAGGCCCAAGATACACCTATAGCTTTTGTTATTTGTAGGGATGAGCTCGGGACCAATCCCGTCCCGAACCCGTCCCGAATTGATGCTCCCGTTTTTTTTCCGGGTATGAAAGGTGTGTACCGATCCCGTATCGAACGGGATTCCGGTACCGGTACCGGTTCCGGGACATGGTATCGGGAAATCGGTACGTATCGGGTTATTCCCGTTTTTTGTTAAACTTGAATGATATTTAAAACTTGTATTGTACAAAGAATGTACTATAGGAGCCATTTCCATATATATATATATGTGCATGCTTGTTTCAAAAAACTATATCTAAAGAACAAATGAAAATATAAGATGAAACCTTTGATGTTGCACATGTTGATTATGACACATTGCAATGTGTAATACCAAACGTATACTGTAGGGACTTCAAATTGGCACATAAATGAACACTAGCCCAGCGGTTATGCATGAATTACTACTAAGACATCAACTGTTGAATAGGATAGGATCCTTTACTTTAAAAACCAATTGTAATCTCAAGTTCAAAACACACACTTTGGTACATCAAAAGCATAATATAAATCCAAAAAAGGAGAGCAATTGGGTTTTTGGATACAATTCCCTGAAAAACATGGACTATTCTAATTCCGGTACCCAGTCGGGATTTCCCGAATACGTCCCGTCCCGAACCCGAAAGGTCCCGATTTTTTTTGGGCCTTATTTAGTAGTCCCGGTACCGTACCGTATATCGAGACTCGGTACGATTTCGGTACGGTACCGGTACGGTTCCGGTTCGGTTACGGGAATCGGTTCGATATGCTCATCCCTAGTTATTTGTACAATTGTACCCCTTAAACTGCAACTAATACTTTTTTCAGAATTCTTTTATTTTTTATTTTTTAAGTTTTTAGTTATAAAATTGTGAAATAAAAAAAAAAGAGAAAAAATATAAAGTTTGATAAGTTAAAAGTAGTAAAACAAAAAAATACGGAAAAGAAAACCATAAAAAACCGTCTTGTTCTGTTAACAAAGTGGGTAAAACTGTTAAAAAAATGTGGAACATAAATTTAAAGTTTAACAAGTTAAAAACAGTGAAAGCCAAAAGATACGGAACAAAAAACATAAAAAAAAACTGCTTTTTCCTATCAACACAATAAGTGCTAGAGGGTATTGGTTGTAAAAAATGTTCAAAGGGTACCAATATTTATTGTTAACAATAACCAAGGTTATAAATAGCGTGACGTAGCGGCATGATCAAGCCTCACGCTCTAGGAGCTATCCATAGCGTTTTCTAAGACAGGAATTAAAGCGACAAAATATAAAAATATTTATAAATTTTTATATTATATCATATTTCATATATATCATGTTTACAAAAAGTGTTATCCATAATGAATTAAGTCAAAATTTATTTAAAAAGAAGATTTGTCATCGGAGTTGAATTCAAAAAAGGTGTCATGCTTCGCACTTTATTGCGTCTTTTCACGCCTCATCTTACGCTACGCCTAGAAACCGACGCCTTAGTCTATTTTGTAATGTGAAAGTCACGCCTCACGCCTTAGTGCGGCTATGACGCGTCATTTCAAACCCTTTCAATAACAGCCACTGCTAGTAATTTTCCGAAACATACACGTCTACTAAAAAACCAAAATACTCATTGCTGTCCACTCACCCCTCTAAAATGCTCCGTGCCAAACATACCCAAAAGTCGTTCTTATTCTTCGTATTTTACAGTAGTTTCTTATTCTCATCATACCCTTCCCCAGTCAACAATAACAGCCACTGCTAGTAATTTGCCCAAACATACTCCAAAGATTTTATAAAAAAGTTTATAACGGTTGGTGAATTGTCCCATTAGTAACCACCTTTTCTCCCTCTTTAAAAGTTTTAAAAAACCCCTTTGTTTCAGTTTCTGTTACACACCACACCAACACTCAAGATCATCATTATTACTGTATGAATTTCACTTTGGACCCACAATTGTCTCACTCTTTTTAACTTTCCTCTTTTATCCCCTTAAATAATAATCCCGCATTTCTTGTCACACTTGCTACTTGTCAGTTACATTTTTTTTTTTTTAAATAAAATTTGCAAAATGTACGTATGAAATGTTTTGAGTTTTAAACTTTTAATAGTAATGGGTTGTATCACTTCAAAAAATTTACTAGTTACTTCTTTTAACAAGCATCATTATGATCAGTATCATGATCATCGTATTCAAGCACTGAATAACATCAAGAATCATGATCATGAGGATGATGATGAGAATAATGGTGAGGGTTTGACATGTGGGAGATTATTATTATTATCAAGTGAAGCGGAAAATGTTGCTGCTGCTGGATGGCCTTCTTGGTTATGTGAAGTTGCTGCTGAAGCTGTTCGCGGTTGGCTTCCCTTGAAATCCGATAGCTACGAAAAATTCGAAAAGGTATGGTAACGTTCATTTGCGTGTACGTATATTATTAACTTTTCGCAACTAGTTATGCACAACTGAAATACTAAATCATGTACATTTTTTGTTTTTTTGATTCTTTAAAAATGTCAACTGATATACATTATGATCATGTCTAATAAAAGTGTGAATGTGTTAGGGTGTGTTTGGATGTGTTTTTTTGAAACTAATTGTTTACGCTCTTTTTGTATCCCCGTTATTTTTAGCCTAATTATCCATGAATTCATAATTGTAATTGCTTTTTGCCCAAAACTTTTTTGGTTTCTGACCTTTTGGCCGACTAATCCACGGGGTCTGAACACAAGCCCTCCCTTTTCAGGAGGTTGGCGCGTGGCCACTTCAGGTTGTTTGCACCTAGCAGGAATTGAACTTGAGACCACTCACATTTTAGTATCTCAGTTTAAAGGCACATCTCATGTTAAGTACGGAGTAATAAAATGTCGGTTTTCTTAATTTCTAGCTGTATCATTTTAAGCCTAGATAATCAGCATAAATGTGCATCCAAACACCCCAATAATCTGTTTAAATGTGCAGCCAAACACCCCCTAACAACTTATGGATTGAAGTGTACTTATGGACCCAACTATTTTATTTTCCTGTTTATGTAGATTGGGCAAGGTACATACAGCAGTGTCTTCCGAGCGCGTCATGCTGCTAGTGGTAGAATGGTCGCCCTGAAGAAGGTGCGGTTTGACAATTTAAAACCAGACAGTGTCAAATTCATGGCTCGAGAAATCACAATCCTCCGATCACTTGACCACCCAAACATCATGAAACTTGAAGGGATAATCACATCCCAAGTGTCATGTATCATATACCTCGTCTTTGAATATATGGAACATGATCTCGCTGGACTTCTATCATCCCCCGACATCAAGTTCAGTCACTCCCAGGTTTTGTTACACGTAAAATCTCGTAAAAATTTAACATGTAACAGAGGTTGAATGTAGTCAAATGAGGTAAATTTGTTATATGCAGATTAAATGCTATATGAGGCAGTTATTAAATGGTATAGAACACTGCCACTCACGAGGGGTTCTACATCGAGACATCAAAACAGCAAATATTTTGGTGAATAATGAGGGAGTTTTGAAGATTGGTGATTTTGGTTTGGCCAAAATTTATGGACCGATGAGCAAAGAACCTTTGACGAGCCATGTAGTGACTTTGTGGTATCGGCCTCCTGAGCTCCTTTTAGGATGTACAAAATATGGGACGTCTGTTGATCTTTGGAGTGTTGGTTGTGTTTTTGCTGAACTTTTTCTTGGCAGACCGATTCTTAAGGGGCGGACTGAGGTGAAAACATACAAAAACTAGAGTTAAAAGTATACATTGTAGAGGTGACAAAATGGGTGGATCGGGTAACGGGTCAAAATGGGTTGGGCTAGCCTGAAACACCTTTTGCTAAAAAAATTCTCTTCATTTCCCTATTTTCTATTTTAAAGTAACTCAGATTTTTTATTTATAATATTTTCTTTTAATCTCCCAGACTGAGTGAAATATGACATTTCCAGGTTGAACAATTACATAGAATATTCAAACTTTGTGGCACTCCTCCTGATGACTACTGGAACAAATCCAAACTTCCACTTGCAACCATGTTTAAGCCTCATCATGCTTATGAAAGTACTCTTCATGAAAGGTGTAAAGATATCCCAAAAACCGCACTTAACCTTATTGAAACACTTCTTTCAGTAGATCCTTGCAAGCGTGGGACTGCTGGATCTGCTCTAGAATCCGAGGTATGTTGTATAATTGTTGAAACAATTCATTTACACATAAACAAGATTTGTGCTGTTTTTTTTTTTTTCTTTTCTAATTTGATGTAAGCTGTTGCATTAACAGTATTTTAATACGAAGCCTTATGTGTGTGATCCCGCAAGCTTGCCGAAGTACCCACCTAACAAACAGATCCAAGTAAAGGCACGTGACGAAGGACGTAGGTCAGTAACTTTTATAACTAATTGGTGTTTCAATTAGAAAGAGTTTCTTAATGGTCAAAACGGATATAACCTAGATGCAGAAATTTTCACGTTAATGAGTTGAAATTACCCCCTCTACTAAAAGTGGTTATCCTGTTGAGTTTTTAAACTATGATAAAGTTGAAAATGACCGTTTGCCATATTTCTTGGTTTTACTTAAAATGATCTTGACTATTAGTGAATTTTGAAATATGAATGTACAAACCTTTTGTTACAGAAAAAAACCCGGTGGTGTAGTTGGGGCATCAAGAAATCCAACTAGAGCCAGGAAAACCTGCCAAGAGCAAACCTCTTTCTCTAAAGTGGTCCCTACAGAGGTCAATGCCGAATCCCACGTACCAAAAGGATCACGTGACCCAGTGTCGGCGTTTATACAGCTTACAGAAATTTCTCCATCTGATGGCATTTGTGCACTCCCTACACAAACTACAGCTTCAAATGGAGGTTTCGTGTGGGCAACCAGAAGACGGAAACATGGTGGCCATCTAACCCAAAGTAGTGGTTCGCCGCGTGTGTTAAAAACTTCAGCCTCACAACGGATGCCTGAAAATGTAGAATCTACGAGTAGGGTCTGCGGTGGTTTTAGAAATCCTGCTTCCTTTGATATATCCAAAGTACACAACTCTCAGGATTTACTGAATGTAAGTTTCCCTGAAACCAAATCATAGGCTTTTACTTTGAAATTCTGAAATTGAGTTGACAGAAGAAGTCAAATTTAGTTTTTTCGCTGTATAACTTATCCGTGGTTCATGTAACTGCAGGATGATGATGAATCAGAAACCTTTTTCGACGCACACGCTGAATGATCACTCAGTCACAGCAGGATACAAGAAGATCAAACTTGGTAATGTGTTACGTGAATTCCAATTTAATGGAGGTACATACAATCCCATATGGTAATTAGTTTGATAGTTTAAAGTCTTAGTTCTTTAGATATATTACAAGCAAGATTTTTCTGCATATATTTGACTTGTAGACGCAGACTAATAATGTAGAAGAGTCTTCATTTCTTTGTGGTGCAAGTGTATACCACTAATCACTTCACATATACCTTCTTACCGGGAACATTATATCTACATATAAATTTTAGGTAGATATAATGTCCCAAATTTGAGATGTTTGTAACAGAAGATTAAACTCCTACAAAAGTCAGCACACTGCTCTTTAGCTAGAAATCTACAATTACTTTTTTTTGCTCTTATATCTTTTGATGAAAAAAACAATCCTGTATTTACAAAACCAATAATGAATGTCAATGGGTACATCTGTTTTTACATCTTACAGCCGTCTACAACAGTGAACCACAACGTTCATTAAAATACTCAAAACTGACGACATAAGTGTCATTCCTTTTCTCTTTTTATCTGAATTTAAGCTTGGGCGAGTTCTTAGTGTAAATGCCAGGATTGCTGTACAATGGTCAAGAAGGATTCAAGAAGATGTTACTAATGTAGGTATTTGACCACGATTCACAAAGTCAATCTTGTTTAATCTCAAACAGCAAAGAACTTTTTCTGGCAATTCGTCTTGTTTCTGAGCCTGTTTTTGAAAAGAACAGCAAATCAGTTTCACTCTTCTAGTTCTTATATCCTAGACAATAGAGATAAGGATAATGTGGATGGTTTTTGACGTACCTGAATCGTTAGGCCAAGATTCATTATCCCGTCTTTTAGGCGTTCACGAAATCCATCTAATCCCTTTCTTGCTATGTAACTAAACCGATGAATGTCCAGGTCAATTTCAAAGTAATTTGATCCCTGTGGATGTGAGTATGATTCATATAGTTAGGAGCCCAGTTAATTGATTCATAATGAGTTTCACATTTAGAAGAGGGGATATGGGTACCCGATAAAAGTTGTGTTGAGGGCGTGAAAGGACGGGTTTTTCATTATAAGCATGCAATAGCTTCCTCTCGGTGCTGCTGGAAAGAAGGTCATCTGGGTTGACAACACCCACCATGATTTTCAGCCGTTCTCTGAAAGCTACACTCGATTCTTTTCTAAAACTCTTCACCTTTTCCATTTGATCCTCTAGTAAACTCTGCACACATCATTGACCCACATACTAACTTACATCAAAGTGATTATCGGGAATTTCAGAATCATGATAAGGATCATACAAATAGTTCTCGGAAATTTAGGGGTATATAGTTAATTTAATTACCTTAATGCTCTCCTGAAACTGAGGGGAAGTGTCTTTCTCGTACGTCTCATTGAGTTTGAAATATAACACGAGGCTCACACCCTCACCATCACTGTCACTAAGGAACATCTGAGCATTATAACTAGGCAACTGTAACACAGCCAAATACAAGACAAACAATATTAGAGTTTGCATTTTAGAGTAATAAATCAAACTATCATTAAATTAAAATAAAAACAAACCAACCAACCTGTAAAATAAATCAAACTATCATTAAATTAAAATAAAAACAAACCAACCAACCTGTATATTCACAATGAGGAGAGGCGGCAATTTGCCGTCGCCTTTTAACGTAGGAAGCTCGATGTATTTAGCAATGTGGTTAACTTTTTTTGGGCAAGCAAAAAGATCTACACCAAATGGAGTGTACGGGGAAAAACTTGGAGCAGGTTTTTTCGATTTATCTCTGAAAAATGTGGCGATTGATCAGGATATTGTGTACACACAAAAAAATGATCAAAAAATATATAAAGAAGGAAAGGAATTCAAACGGATACTTGAAATAGTTTTCGCTTCTGAGAGTGAAATTGGATGGGTCAATAGCAGACCAACATCCAGCAGTCGGCTTCTCATCTGTGCAACATGGAACTATGAATCCTGCTCTTGGACGATAGAAGAACTTTTCTTTAGCCCCTGCATTTCATTTCATTCATATTTAAACTTCAAGATTTCTTGAACATAAGCAAAAGGTAAGTCTTGGAAAGATTGAAGTGCTTTATACGTACGGGGCCCATTCGGAACGTCTGCTTCAGTTCTTTTTACCGCGAGTTTAATAACAGTCGGTATTCTTGTGTGATTTTGTGAGCCGGAATTAGCTGTGTTAGTGACCTTATCATTATAACTAGCAGAATGTAACAACTGGGGTACGCTGCCAGGCCTTAACATGTGCACTTGGTCTTTATTATCTTTATCACCATGACAGCTACTATAACTACGTCCTAATTTGTTTGTAGGGCTGGAATCTTCGTGATTCCCGTTTGAATGGTACATGAAAAACGGTACATTCGCATCTTGAACCACGTCCCCGTATAGTGTGATAGGAAAATCATCATCGCCTTTGACCAATAACAGAAGGTAAAAATGAATACAACTTACTCAGGCAACATTTCAATTTAACCAATAAAATCGGTTACATTCATAAGAGCCACAATTGGTTTGCAGCAAAACAAGTAGGAAATATAGGATGGTCCGAAAAGTTAATAAGTCAACTGAAACATATAGCTTAACAACTCATTACCTCCATTCACGCTGGAAAACTCATCATCCAATTCAGAACTTCGCATGCTGCTGACCGAATCAAACCATGGTTCGTCTGCAGCAAGCAAAGGACATAATACTCATGTTATCTTCGGTTGTTCAAACATACATTTCACATCAAACCATGTTAAATGAAAATATAACAAAAAAATCAATTGTACCGTGAGCGTCTTCCATGTGAGTGAGTTCATGAGTACACTCGGAAGACAATGATTCCCTACAAGTTGTGGTAGTATCAACAATATTCTCACTAACTGCAGTGGAGTCTACAGCATCATTGCTCTTCTTTTTCAGTTTGTCGGGCTTCCGGATCTTTTTACTCTTGTGACGCCGTGATCTCCTTGGTTTAATTGTTCTTACTGGACTTGAAGCACAACTACCCATTTCCCCTCTTTAAGTTCTTAGTACATGTAGATCAAGTCCCTAGAAAAAAACACAACAATAAACGATCCAAGTTACTTGATGGTTGGTGTAGTGTTCAAAGGTGATGTTAATTTGATGTGCCTAAGCATCTTATCAAAATCCGATTATTAATAAAAAAGATCATAATCATAATCATTTATGCCAAACATAATATCTGTCATCTTTTAACAAGAACATAAATTATGTTTTTCTAGCTCCTTGCTAGCTAGCTTTTTAATCAAATTCCCGTTCGAAAGAAAAAGATGTTTTTTTAAAACTCAATCGCAAGAAAAACTTGCATTACTTTTTGGCAAAACGGATTGGATGTAGAGCTGAGCATACCTGAGCCAGCTGCGAGATATTCTAACAAAGTCGATGTCAGGATTCTTAATGCAAGAAGTCTGCGATAAACATCAATCACGAGTTTATTTTTCTATTCCAAGAGAGTTTATTTTTACATAAAAAGAATCATAAATGGAGTAAATTGCCAATTAAGGATTCTAACTTGCATTGCAAAAGAAACAATCTTTAAGAAAACTCAAATTAATCTATGCAACTTCAAGCGTAATATGGATAAATCAATAAACTACGTATCACGTTTGAAAAGATGTAAAGATAGATCAAGATATATTTAGGGTAACTGATCAGTCAGAAAGAGTGTTTTGGTTTTTAAACAACATTTAAAAGTCATTGCAAGCTAACTTACTTTAAAGATACCAAAAAGCAAGCTATATATACCCTGCAAGAACAAAAATTTCAACAACTTTCTACGAAATAACTTTATT
>LBNU01023336.1:41410-53526 GCA_014162995.1 Artemisia annua
AATAATAATAATAATAATAATAATAATAATAATAATAATAATAATAATAATAATAAAATTGCAAGACGTGATAAATTTTTCGTAAATTATGGAAATAAAAAAGAACCATGCATTTTTTCGCACAGTTTTTCAAAAACATTCTATTCTCGAAATTTATATTGTTCTTTTTGTGTTTCTTCCAAAACGAACTTTGTTTGCAACGTAAACAATGAAGGTTTATGTTTGTATTCATGTAATAATCATTTTTCATGTTCAATATGCAATCCACAAGAATTGATTATCGTCCTCAATTCTTGTCGTACGTATGGGTAGACATTATTGTCCAAAAATTGCAATAATTGGTGTCAATTCCATTGAAATTTTGGAAGCATGCAAAAAAAGTTAAAAGGGAGCAAAAACGAATAAAAATACTACATCTTTTTGTATAAATCACATCAAAATCAGCATGAGTGCATCAAAACAAAAAAATTGGAAAAGTATATATGCATATAATTTGAATATGAAATCTTCCTTCCATTATATGATAACATGCAAAAAAGAGGGTATTTTTGAGAATGGTTATTAAAATAGAATATCCGTTGTTCAATAATAGTTCCGAGAGCTACTCTAAAATTATTAACAACGCAATACTTATAATTAGATTGTATCCAAACACTAAAATTGATCCAAGCTCATATCTTAGATTTTTATTTCAAAAAACACAAATAATTTGTACATGACAAACATTTGGATTGTGATCTGTGAAATTCTCATATATCCCTATGTCTCATCTCTCAAACAACTCTTTGTTGATGTAACGGCATATCGTCAAGTTAAAAGCACTTTTTCTTGTAGTGAAATGTGTCCGTTGTATCAAATCAAATTTTTCGTGTACAATTCCTCTTGAAGAAGACGTACAATCCCAAACACCCCTTAAATCTAGAGAAAACTAAATAGTGCATGATAATAGTACAAACATGCATGCATGCATACAATATGCATAGATAGAGAATGAAACCTGTAAATGATGAAATATTCAAGAGGCTGATGAAATTGCATATATAAATCCTCTGTCTCTCTACCTCTCTCACTCTATAACAATTAAAAAGCCACCATTATCAGATGGATTTGGAGGAGAGGGGAGGCAGAAGGTGGGTCCGACGGTTGTCGGATCCGGGTTCAATAATGATCACAATCAAACCTATTTAAATTTTTGATTGTTTGGATTCTTGTTAATATTCTCAAACCAAAATGCCAAGGTTGAGAAAAAAATGGATTTATAGAAAGAGGTTCTTTGTGTCTGTGTCTCATAGATTCTTTTTATTTCAAGCCCTTTGTTTTTTCCTTAAAAAACGATGGGGGAACAAGATCCACACCTTTAATTTGATCTTAAGACGCTATTATGCTTCATTTTGTATTTTTGTGCTTTCTCTTATGTAGTGTTTGGGATGTTATCAAAGTTAGAATGGAGGAGATCTTATGGCGCAATGAAAATAATCTTGTTTGTTTACAAAATTATAGATTGTAATGATTTATTATAAGAAATGACTTATTACATCAAAAACTACAATTTTAATTCCTTAAAGGTCCTTTCCTTTTTTTCATTCCATTTTGTCATTGAATCAAAATTACATAAAATGTCTATCATTAACTAACCACATTAAATAAACTTTTTATCATTAATGGAGTATTTTTTTTTTTTTTTTTTTTTTTTTTTTTTTTTATCGATTTCATTCGATTCTGTTATACCAATCAAACATAACTAATAATGATAATAAATCATTACATTGCATCATTTATTCTATTACATCTTTTGTTCCATTCATTTGACATTTCATTAACGAACCCGGTTTTCATAAAAACTCTAGCCTTCTATCCGGGCTTAGTGGCTTACTTATCATTACTTTGTATTAAATGGAAAAGTGAGTCATATTGGAAGAATATATTAATGAATGAATGGCATGTTTAAGTCAAATTTCTAAAGAGTAATGCATAAAGAGTACTATATTTCGATAAATTTAACTTGAAAGTATCTAATTGTTTTTCTTGAAGTTTTTGGCAATGTAAGGTTTTTGTAATTTTTCGAACAAAATTACTGGTCATTGTTTAATCTAAATAACTTTTAAATATCTAACTATAATTTTACTATCACATTAATTAATCATTTTAGCTAAAAGTATGATAGATAACAATAACATATCTCAAACGGTTCAAAAAGCCTTACATTGCATTGCATAATACTATCACTTCAATATCTAATTTTTTTAAGGAAATAAAGATATTTTACAATTAAATTTTACCCAAAGTATAATACACGTTTATGTCAGCCTCTTGTTTATATAACTAGGTTGTAATCCCGCGCGTTGCCGCGGGGTGTTTCCATATGGTAGCTGGGGTAAAAAAAGAGGTCCGGAGTTGAAGCAATATATTTTCAGAATCAACATAAATGTATCTTTTTTTTGGCTATTTTTGGTATAAACTTTGGATCCCAAAGTCAAAACAATAACACTATAGTAGCAAGCAGAGCATATAAATTCACAGTTCCACCATGCGCATATTTGAAGTGAGTGAACTGTTGCATACCAGAAATATTATATGAGTTAAATAACTTACAAAATGTAGTATCTAGTACGATTCCACATTTTGCCACAGAAATGGCTACTTTTTTCATCTGCATACTCTCTGATGTAGCCGGTCTAGTGTTTAGCATGCATATCTCTAAACAAACAGCCCACAAAAACTATAATCGTAAAGTATTTACCTGTATCCCATGCAAGTCATTAATTTTATTTTCGTAAATGATAATCGATAATCGTAAAGTAAAGTATTTATCTCTAAACTTCTTGTGCATCTGTTGCCATTAATTTTACTTTCGCTACTTCGTAGTCTATTCTCATCTTCTCTTTATTAGCCCCCTCCATTGTCCCTTTACTGTCCTCTTTCGCCTTCTAAAATTTAGTGCCAAGACACGGGCCGCTTTCACCCATCATGTTTCAGCAGGCACAAAAGCAGTCCAATCCTTATCGCCTGGAAAAAAAAATTGCCACACTCAATACCCTTACCAAGAATATTATATCAGTTAAATTGTGTAGTCGAAACAATGGTGGCTGGACAATCAAGAAGCAGTTCCACCTAACCATCTATTATCTTTTAGAAACTTTCTATGAAGCTTTTAAGTGAAATGCAATTAAAAGTTCATAAGCCAAAAGTTTTTTCCAATTTTCATATAAGCTCATAAACCCGAACAATAAGCTAATCGAAACATTGCATACATTTTTTTTAGGTCTAACATATCAAAAGTTAGAACTCCAATATTCAAAATTTGACAAAAAATATGTAGCACGGAAAAAAGTAAGCATGTAAAATCACTGAATCAGATGCAAGTTTTGACTAATTAGCCTATTTCAAATAGTTTTTTCTTTTAAGCCAACTTATTGGACCCTTAGGAGATAAAAACATAAATACATCAGCCATTCTGGATTCAAAAGGTGAGTTTTTTACCTTTCTTGCCACCATGGCGAGGAGTTCTATTTGAGAATTCATTACGCGAGTCGACCAACCGGTTCAGCGAGCTATCAGTCCAAGCATCAAGTTGCGTTAACCATGATGGTACGATGCAGGAATGATAAAAAACATGAATAAGAAAAGTAAACATCGAAATGGTTGTATTTCTAAAGGACTGATGGTACCTGAATGAGCACATCCGTTACATACAAAGAAGTAAGCCGGAAGCCTAAGGTAAAACAAATACCACTGATATTATGCAAATGTAAGATAGCCGAGAAAACAGAGTTTATTTTTAGTCAGATCTTAAAGTCAGTGAATCACATATATATCTTTAATTATAGTGGACTTTCAAGTGTTTGCATAAAACTTGTTATCCGCTAGTTCTACCAGCTTTTTATACTAAGAGTCGTTTCAAATAAGGCAGTCAAGATATAACTGCTATGCATAAGCAGTTAGTTGCTTTTTTGACTCTCGCATTAACCTAAAATCGTAAAACCATTATCCGTCCATATGAATACTGAAACTGATTCTCACTAAAGAAATCATAATAAGCAATCCCAAACACCCCCTTGAAATCGAAGACACAAAAGCACCTTAATGGCTTATCATAAACTTACCTGTTATACTAAGAGTCATTTCAAATTTATCATCTAACATTATAGGAATGTCATCGAAAACACACATCCAGACACCACATTTTAACAAAAAAGAAAGAAAGAAAGAAAGAAAGAGAATAGATGCTCATTCTTTTGACGGAATGAGGAGTACAGAGGTGCATACCTTTTGCAATCCAAGCATTTTTTCCGGAAACTCCATCAGTGCACTCCTGTATTAGGAAACATACAAAATTTTCAGCAACTGAATACCTTAGAACGTGTGGGTAAGTAAAAAAGGACAAAAAAAACTTCAAACACCAAAAGGAAGGAATCTTAGCATACCTGAGTTTTCAATAACAAAAAACACTGCAACATGTATCGACTATGTCTGTCAATGGGGCCGACAGATCAATTATAACCCACAAATATCAACTGATATGTTCTCATGCTCATCATAATCAGAGTAACCATCATTGTCATCATTATCATTAAGCTCATAGTGATATGCTCAAAAGTCGATACATGTATATCAATTATAACTCACAAATCTCAACTGATATATTCTAATGTATCGACTATGTCGCCAAAGTTTTTTTTGAAGATGTTTGTGCCATTCTTTTTTGGGATATCACAGCCAGTATTTTTTCTCTAGATTTTGCTAGCTTATTCAAAAGTTTTTCAATGTTTTCTTTGCAACAATGCACCGTCTCAGATATAGAAATTCACCACAATTATAAAACTCCCGCTATTGCTTCAGCCACATCTCTAGTGTGGATGTGCCGCCAAAATACAGAGTTAAGAAAAAGGTGGTGATCATTATTGCCTTAATGGTCATATTTAAAAATTCCACGTGAGTTAGTGGAAAGTGAGGCTCAGATTTGCCTTTCCTTGGGCGACTTGTCATACCCGCAATGGCTACACCCACGTAACATCCGTGGTTACCCCGTGATTGGCCCAGAACAGTCAACTAAAGTCAACCAAGGATTTGGTCAACTAAAGTCAAACTATATAAGGCTCAATGCAATGATCCAAAAAGTATAGAATATCCCCGGGTCGTTATGTCCCGACGAGGTGTGAATGGTATTCGTAAACGAATTGTGATCGGGTGAATTTGGACAGGAAAGGGTTTGAGATGATTACACTAAGGAAATAAAAGGAAATAGCTTAAACAAGCTACGGGAACATGAACGGGAAACTAAATTACTTACAAACGTATAAAACCTAAAAACGCGCAAGTTAAATTAAATAAAACGTAAACGTACAAAATAAAAAGTGAATTCCGTCCAACTCAACTCCCACGGATGTGAAAATTATATTTTTGGAATCCTAAAATTAAAAGAAAATTAATGGAAAATTAAAATAATTTATTTAACTATTTATTTAATTACTATTAATTAAAAACTAGTTTAAACTATTTAATAATACACTAATTAATAAGAAATTATGAAACAAAGCTAAAAATGAGAAATTAGAATTTTGAAAAATCTAAAATATTATAAAACAATTTTTGAAACTGAAAATACAATCATTACACTATTTATCTATTTAATATTAATTAATTACTAATTATTATTTAATTAGCTATTTAATTAATTTAAATTACAAAACTAAGCAAATGAACAGTAGAATATGCAAAACTATTTTTTACAGATTCTAAATAACTTATAAAACTTATAAAAATTCTAAAAAGTTATCCTAGATAATTATTTAATATAAAAACTATTTAATTTATTAATTATAACTAAAACTATATTAACTATTATGATTTTTAATAAATACTAAACAATTACAGAATAATATGAAACTTTTCCAATAATTCTAAAATATAATTAAGAACTTAAGAAAAATGAAATTAACTGAAAACGAAGCTAAAATAAGCAAATGGGCAATAAGCAAAAACAAATAAGCACTTATAAATAAGCACTTAGCAAGAAAAGTTACCAAAAGCTCCAAGACAGTTCTAATAACTTCAATGAATTTAAGTCAACTTAAAACAACCTAAAAAGCACTAAGAATAAGCAGAAATGGGAAAATAAGCAATATGCAAAATCTAATAACAACACAGATTTGGGACAAAGTTAGGAGGCCAAATAAGCTAAGGGCAAGAGGGCTTAAGCTCAGAATAAGCTTGGAAACAACAAGCCAGCTAGGTGAGCTATCCAAACTGCCCAAAATATCACACTGGGCCCCACTAATAAGCTCACAATGAGCTTGTGAAATGGGCTTGTGACACTGGTCACTCAGTATACATGGAAAATGGGACAACCAAGAAGCTCAAAATAAGCTTATCCAATAAGCTAGAAATTGCAATACAAACCCTGAACCTTCAAGGTGGGCTTATTAGCTTTCCAAAAAGCTGAAAAACACAAGATGAGTCCTACTAACAAGCTCACAATGAGCTTATGAACATGACACTTTACACTGACTGCTCAGTGTAAATGTGTAAGTTGATGATGCTTTGTGGGCTCAAAATAAGCAGTGAGATAAGCCATAAATTGGACAATAAGTACATGCATAGTTACCTAGCTAGGAGGGCTTTCTAAAACAACAACAAGCTTAAGCTAAAGTGCACAAATGAAAAGACTACAAGCTTGAAAAGTGAGCTGATGAAAACTGGAGCAGGGCATATATATGAAAAACATGTTAAGACTAAGCACAAAATAAGCAGTTAAAAAGCTAAATAAAAAATAACTAAAAATATTCTATTAAAGATAAGCAACTAAAGATTATAATCCTACAATATTACCAGATAAAACCTAGTAATAAGCTCAAAAGAAAATGAACTATTTTATTCAAAAATTTACCACTAAGAAATTTGACTTTTTATAAAATCATGAAAGGCTGACTTTTGTGAAGTTTGATTGCTTCTTACAAACTAAAAATGTAATATTAAGCTGAAATTAGGTGAGATTAAGCTAATACAACTACTTCTAAACCTAAACTAAACATTATGCAGTTTATATGGTTAACAGTTAATGAAATATTAAGTATAAGAGGAGATTTTGACTTTTGAATGAAAGAACTATATATTTTATGACTTGAATAACCTAATAGAACCTAGTGTAACATGTCTCAACCAAAAACAACAACAAAAACAGTTATAAAGACCGTTTATCCTACTGATCCAAACACCCCCTTACAGAACACTATTATTGATTTTCAAAGGATATGGGGGGTTTAAGCCATAAAATCTTGAACCAAGCTACCAACTAACTTAAATAAGTTAATTTAAGCTCAAAGAAACAGGAATGAACAACCATAATCCATCAATACCACAAACCTCAATTTTATACAATGTTGAGACAGTGGGTGCTAAATGGATTCAAATGCTTTCACAACTATAATTATTGAACTACACTAGATATTCCACACTATAAATATCACAAATAAGCAGAAGTTAAGCCACAAAAAGGTGTGCTACAGTAAAAGGTAAAAATTGATAAATTGCTTACAATATGGTCCAATGCTCAGAACCAAGTGACCATGGACCACAATTACAACCTACTGCTCCCAAGAGCTCTAAACCAGGCTTCACAGTCTGCTTCTTTTCTTCTTCTCTCTATTTCTTCTTTTTGATTTCCACACTATCTTTTTGTGATTTTTGAGCTTTATTAGAATAATGGACTAAGACTTATTTTTAATGATACTGAGCTATTAGAAACTTAGTAAAGAGCTAACATGAGCTTATAGAACAGTAATTAACAACATTTAACAAGTACAAGTGAGATTGAGATTTTCAAATGGAAATAAATGCATAAACTGAATTGATTGGAAACTTGAAATTGAGATCAAAGATAGTTTGGATTACACTAAAAAGATAGTTTACAACCTTCTCTAACTAAGAATTACACTAAGGAATGAAATTATACTAAAACGACATTTCATACTAAACTATAACTAAAAACTAAAACTGCTCTCTTTTCTTTCTTCTTTTTCTTGACTTATATAAGCCCTGAGGTGTTTCTCTGACTTTCCCACTTCTCTGTGGACCCTTGGATTAGCTTGTTTTGATCCTAGCCATTGAATGGCAAATTGGCGGGAAAATTGGATTTGGCAGTTGGGTAGGTTTGGTGAGGAATAGGTGGGATATTAAATGTTGGGTGTACTGTGGGAACAAGGAGGTGTGGGAAGGTACTATGGAGGTGAGGTGAGGGAGACAAAGCTCCCTGGTTTAGGGTGCTAATGGTGGAGGGAAAATGAGGTTAGGGGAGAGTCAAACCCAGGTTTGACCGTGGGTTATATAAAACGGGGTGGGGGTGTTGTATTTGGTTGGGCCTGGTTTTGATTGGGCCATAGGTAAAGGTTTAGGGATTGGGTTTATATTAGAGGGTGGGGTGGTTTTTGGGTTAATAAATAAACAAGGGTCCGTTTGGTGTTGTAGATTTATCATAAGGACCAATTTTGTAATTTACTAAACCTTAAGGACTGAAACTGAAACTTTTCCAAAGATACCATAAGGGTCAAACTTGCCAAGCTTCAATAACCCAAGGACCATAAATGTGAATTTTCCAAAAATAAATACCCAGGGACCATTTTTGACATTTTCTGAAAGTATAGGGACTGATTTTGACAATTTTGCAATTTTGCTTAGTTTTTCGTTTGTTTTCAATCCTTTACACCTGAAACGCTTAAAAACACACTCAAAAGATATTTTTGACATTATTTGGTCGTTTTCAGGTGTTTTTGGACGTTTTGGTTCGGAAAATGGAAGGAAAGATATGTGTAAAAAGGCACATATCAAATCCCCCACACTAAGCAATTGCTAGTCCCTAGCAATTATGAAGACTTGATGGATTTTAAGTCTCTTTACCAAAAGCCATCACTTCTGGAGTAGCCGAATGTTTAAGTTCAAGTAAGAACCATGGTACACCACTTCTGGAGATAGAAGACCCTCGACACAATCACAAGAGTGGATTAGGTTCTTGTGATTCTTCCCTTGCAAGAGATATGTGTTCTTTCAAAGATGTTACTGTGAAAGATTAAGAACACAATATAGAATTAGAGGATTAGAGAGAAAGAATATAGAGAGAAAGAATAATGGCAAGGGGTGAGGAATACAAGAGGCAAGGTGGGGTATTTATAGGCCAAGACCCAACTCGGAGAAAAAATTAACGAGACTGGCTCATCGCCCACGCATCGGAGCGCGGGCAGCATGCCAGGACCACTGTGACTTTTTCTCAAATTTGGGTGTTGGTCTTTTAAATACCTAACCTTGCTAAACCCCCAATTTTACTTCACACATTTAAACTTTAACATTAATCATTCTAAGGTTTACCAACTCAAATAGCCAATTTGTAAATTGTTTTGTGAAGTGTTTATGAGAAACCAATTATTAAGGATAGAAAGGTAGAAAGGATAATTGGGTAGGGGTAGAATAGGTATTCCTCACTTGGCATAGAGAGAAGAGAAGAATATGCCAAGAGGATATTCTTTTGCTTGGAAAGGAAGTGTGGATGTTAGAGAGGGAAGAGATTTGAATTTGAAATTCAAATGGTGTGAGAGGGAAGTGAGAGAGTGAGGTTGGGTTAAGGTTGAACCATGGTTGGGTTAGAAGAGAAAGCATGGTTAAGTTAAGAAGGGGGTGTGTTGAGAACAAACCATGGTTGAGTTAGAAGGAAACCATGGTTGAGTAGAAAGGGGTATCTAAGGGAATATTCCATCCTTGGAGAAAAGGGNATAGAAACATGTTAGAACTAAAAACAACAACCAAAACAACCTGGAATACCATGATCTCAGTAAATCCAAACAACCCTTTAAAAACATGATTTTGTGATTTTCAAAACAAAAGAAAGATTAAGGCAATAAAACTGATGCATAAGGACATAATATGCTATAACAAACTGAAATGAACACTTAATTACCAAACTTAACAACAATTACTCAATAATCACTAATAGACTATTTATGGCAGTTAAATGATGAACTGAGTAAACATGAATTCTATTGAACAACTAAACTATATAATATCATCAAATCACTACATTACACTTAAATAAACACTAAAACACAGATAAACACTTGCATAAGCAGTTTAAACAGTAAATGTCTAAAAAAATGGAAATAGGTCTTACAAGTCATCCAGTGCACAAAACTGAGAACCAGGCAAACACACCTATCCTAACACCTTCCCTTGAGGCACTAATACTACTGCAATCCAAAATCAACTAGGCTCCTTGCTTCAATCTTCTTTTTCCCTGATTTTTGATTTTTCCACCATTTTTAAGTATTTTTGGTATTTTAAGTGTAACTGAGTTTTAAGCTTTCAAAGCTTATAAAAGCTTAAAAGTGAGCTGAACTAACTTGAAATGATCCTTAAACCAGAACTTTTAACAACTTTAAAGTAAATTAAGGTTTTCAAAGAAAAATTTTGCATAAACTGAAAATGGAATTAGAACTGAATTGAATGATTGAAATAAGTAAAATTACACTGAAAAACACTTAACATAAAATCTTAAAGCTAAAATTACACTTGGAAAGGAAAATTTAATAAAACGACATTCTAAAAAACTAAACTAAACTACATTAGCTACCTCCTCATTTCTTCTTTTTCTTTCACATTTATAGATCCCAGAGGCTTTCTCTCACTTTCCCACTTCTATTTGAGGCCGTTGGATGTCTAAAATTGATCTTGGCTGTTCTTCTTGCTTTTGGCGGGAAAACATGAGAAGTGCAAATTGGGTTGGTTAGGTTGCACAGGTGAGAGTATTTATGGTGGGGTGTACTGGGGGGAACAAGAAAGTAGTGGAGGTGAGGTTGGGGTGGACAAGCACCCTGGTTTTAAGGTGTTAATGGTGGATTAGGGGAGGGAAAAGGGATGTTAGGGGTGGTGTTTGACTGGGTGTGTTGACTGGAGGGAGTATATAAAAACGGGGTAGTGGGGTTTTTGGGTTTATGGTTGGGCCGTGGGTTGTGTTTTGGGCCAAGGGTTAGGGGTAGTGGGTTTATGAGGTGGATTTGGAAAAAGGGTGGGTTGTAATTGGGTTTAAGAATACAAAGGGTCCATTTGGTTTGTTTATGGTATAAATGTAACACCCCAACCCGACAAGGGCTAAAGTGTCACATTCATGGTGTCAATCAGAACAAACACAAGCATAAACTTTAATGATACAAAAGGATACAAGTGTTACAAAGGTTCTATGATAAAAGAATACAATATCAGAACTATGTACAAANTTGGGCCAAGGGAGTGTTAGGGCTTGGTTGTGTTTGGGTTTATAAATAACAAAGAGGCCCGTTTGGTTATAGTAAACAACAAGGACCATATTTGTAATAAGCTGAAAATCCAAGGGCCTGAATTGTAGTTTTCCCAATTTTTTACAAGGACCAAACTTGCCAAGCTGAATAAACCAAGGACCATAAATGTTATTTTTCCATTTTAAATTCTCAAGGACCATTTTTGACATTTTCAAAAAGTCCAGGGACCTTTTCTGCCATTTACCCAAAAATTCATTCAAGGACCAATTTTGAAAACTTAAAATACTTCAGGGACCTTGAATGATAAAACTCCACAATTTTGGATTTCAGGGACTAGTTTTTCCAACTTTTGAAAGTTGGGGGACTGAAACTGCCAATTTTGCAAACTTTATTCGTTTTTCATCTGTTTTTACTCATTTTGCATCTAAAACATGTAAAACACAATTTTGAAATATTTTCAGTATTTTGATGCATTTCTGAGTGTTTTTGTATGTTTTGCAGTTCAGATTTTACCAAAAATGATGAGTGTTTGAGCACTCATCACTATGGCTACTCATTCGAGAAGATACCGATGTACTGTGACTCAAAAAGTGCCATTGCTATTTCCTGCAACACGGTTCTACATTCCAAGTCCAAGCACATCGATCTCCGATATCATTTCATCAAGGAGCATGTCGAGAAGGGTACAGTAGAGTTATACTTCGTGGGTACAGAATACCAATTGGCAGACTTGTTCACCAAACCTTTACCACCGGCTAGGTTTACTGAACTCGTTCACCGAATTGGTATGCGTTGTTTGACTCCAGATGATTTAAAATCTCTTCTGGAAAACAATTAATG
>LBNU01023336.1:53776-89146 GCA_014162995.1 Artemisia annua
ACACTATTCCCTGTGAGAGAACGATCAATCCCCCGGTACTTGCCACTACACTATACTACATCAGTCAGGTACACTGCCTGGTGGGGATTGTAAGCCTCTTGAGATCCCTTGAGAGGTAAAACAAAGTGCGTAAGCAATCCCTACGCATCAAGTTTTTGGCGCCGCTGCCGGGGAATAGTTATTGTTTAGGTTAAATTTTATTTTTAATTAGGTCTACTCATTAAATTCCTATCTAGTGAGATTTTTGTTTTCTTTTTAGTAGCTTTCTTGTAGTCTATCTTTTCTTTGTGTGTTTGTTCGTAAGTTTCCACTGACTATTCCGTTTGCCATTATGGAGAACGCGAATCCGCAAAAATTTTCTACCAATCGTGCAAATCCACTACATAATCTACCCTTGTCACTCCAAAATGACATCTTGATGTTCCGACAACATCATGATGAATCTTTTCCCGGTGCATGGACTCGTTTCAAATATTTACTACAAAAAGTCCTTCACCATAATCTTGATTTATTGCCTCTACTTCAATTATTTCACACTCGTATCGACTACGAAACCCAAAAGAGGCTTGACTATGTAACGGATGGGATGTTTTAGGAATATGATGTCAAAGATGCATGGGAAAACTTTGAGATTCACTCCCAATACAGAAGTGGAACATGGGACCCAAAAAACATAAGTGTAGACCTATTTTCAATTTGGAAGGATCAATCAAAAAGTTTGTTTGGGGATGAATATGTTGGGATACCTAAGTGGATGTCATGTAACACCATAGTACAAAACAAACACATAGGTAATCTAGATACAATGGAGGATGAGGTGGATGATCCAAGCCCACAAAGTACCCCACAAGTCCTACCATCATTTGCGGAATACGCACCACCTGTAAACTATCCGAAAGAAGTAGATGAGACTATAGGAATCCCGATAGAGGTTGAACCCTTGGGCCAAGCACAACTAGAGGATATAGGTTTGAATACTTATAGTGATAACCTTACTCTTAGTTCTAGGGAATTTCCTAGTTTTGATGAACCGGAGCCTCAACCGATACCCTTACCTAATCTTCCATCCTCGGATGAAAATTTAGGAATTGAAATAGGTCCCGATCCACCCATCAAACCATATAGTACGGGTAGTTTTACGATGAAGGTAGTAGACTCTAAACCATGTGGAGTAGTCTGAAATCGATCGGCCAAAACCAAGGAAGAAAGAAAAGAGATTTAGGGATCTTGTGTGTGTACAAGAGAATGTGTACAAACCTCCTTAGGACCCTTTGTTTATATAGGGATAGAAACTTGGTGACCAAGCAAGGGATTGGGTATCCCTTGCCCCTCCAACGACCGGCCTAGGACCCCCATGGGGTTTCTAGATCTTTCTTGCAACCCAAGTTTTACTCTAGTCCATCCTTTTCCTTTTTAACGATAGTTAGTACTTACATTTAATACATAACGACCGTTTAGTCCGTTTAGTGTTTAAATAATAATTATAAACTAACAATTAATATAATTATTATTATACTTTAATTCTCGTTTGTAATGTGTGCAATCCCGAGGTCTCGTGTTCGATTCTAGACATTTACACGTTAATTATTTAACTATAATTTAACACTGCCAATTAGAATCAATTTCATATATTTCTGTTTTCAACCAGCAAAAGTGAAGGAAAATGAACACGCCAACAAGGTGGCTTAAAACTTACAATACCTCTTCGATTATAACCTTCCCCTTCCTTTCTGCCTTCTTTTCAGCCCTCCAATCACCCGTACCATTTCCTTTATAATCCATAGCTGCATTCTTTTCCACCATCACCAGCCCAGCCAAAGATGACCACACCTCTTGTGGCTGATCGTGGACCCAACATATCAAAAAGTAAACTTTTCGCTCACCCGACTTAGACTTCCCCTTTATTTCTTTGTGTCTCTTCTCCATCTTCACTTCCTTCATACCGGCTTTGATCATCCTATGCAGATCACAAAGTCAACATACCAAACCGTCCCCTCCGAGTGACAACAAGCTTACAACATCGTCAAGAATTCCCAAACCGAACTGTGAACCACCCATGTGTCGGAAAGCAGGGGAGCATGTTTGTTCCAAACAATAAGACAAGGCTTCTGAAACAGTCTCGGGTTGACTATTGTGACCCAAAACAGACGATATGCTTAAAACCACCACGGTTGACCCCACAGGATCTGACTCCCAATCTCCATTGTATAGACGAAGAGTGAAACAGTAGCTGTATAAGATGTCGACAAGGTGAATGGCTAAAAGTGGGGATGGTTCAGTTGAGGTGAGTTCGCTGATTGGAGCTAATGCGGTTTCTGGGCCTAGTGGAACTTCGTAGGTTTTGTTCAGTGGGTCAGCTTCTTCATTTGTTATAGGTTGAACAAGTTGGGTTCCTTCTGGGCTAAGGGATATTGTTCTAGCTGAGGGTTTAAACCACCAGGGTTCCCATGGTTCTATTAATTTGCTTAGCTCTCCTGATGCTATGGCTCTTTGGAAATGTTTCTTCTCTTTGGTGGATAAATCATCAAAGCTGATTTGAACACCTATAAGAAAGATATAGGTTCAATTAGGTGGCAATTTCAACCCATTTATGGATAAACGGGTCAATGTGGATTAACTTTGCCCCTAGCAGTTCAAATGAGTAAAACTTAACATGCAGATAATACGAGAACTGTCAAAAGTCACTCACAGTGTATTCACAATGCATAACACATCGTAAAATGTTCTATTTATGAAAATAACTTATCACTTTAACTATACTGTGTTTGTTATTATCGTATTAACTATTAAGACATGTTATTTATAAAATCCAAGAGAAGTTTCCAGTTAGGATCAGAACTTCAGAAGGTACGCCTTTTGACCCGTTACGCAACCCACCCATTTGTGGCTTGATAGAGAAAGATAAGTAATCCACAAACATACCAGACATGATCTTTTGAATGGTCTCCTCTGATAAAGTTGAATCCACTAATCCTGAAAAGACAAACAACTAAGTAAGAACGACTTCCATTAGCTAGATGCTAAAAATGGCAAGAATATGATGCAGAAACGATTTACAGCAGCATATTCATTTAGAAGTAAAATAGCAGAGTTGAAGCAAGCAATTAAATCCAAGTGAGCAATGTTACAAAAAAGCTGCCTTATATTGGAAACGGGCTACTTAATAACTTACCATCATCACTGTCCATGCTATCAGCCTCTTCCTCTGAATGAAAACGTTTCAGTATGTACAGCATCTTCTGCTTAGTTTCGTCACCAGGTTCCATTTGTAGCACCTCCCCCATTACATTATCTCTCATAAATGATTCTGTGCATCTGAGACTATGAGACTGCAATCGTTATTAACAGAAAATTAATAAAACTAATTCCAGCAACCACTTCAGCCGGCTTTCAGTGCTTAATTTTTAAAAAATACCATCAAACAGAATTAGCCACAATTCATAACATTTTCGTTCTATCTGTTTTCAATCCAAAGAAATCAAAAATTTGAGTTTACAAATTAAGTATGTTACCCTAGATAGTTAAGTTCATTACTTTTAATATGGCTTTAGTATTTGAATAATTTCACCAATGGGCCATTAGCCTAGCAGTATGAATGTGTATGCTTAGGGCATGTGGGAGTTTTTCGTTCAAAGTACGTTTTTTTTATTTTTTTTTTATTTTTTTTTTCAAAAATTCACAACAATGAGTCCAAAATAGAAAAGTTTATTTTTCTTAAGGTGGACACCAATTTATGCAGCACAAGAAGACTAAGATAAGCGTACTCTGTAACATGGAAGGGAGCAATAACGTGTATTACATCGAGGACATGTATATTGCGAAAACTGTTTCTGCCATCTGCAATTAAACACATTCCCAAAATCACAAACTTAATTTCAAAGAACAACATTTGTAGCAAAACAAAATCAAATTATAAAATACATTTAACATGCATATAAAGGGATGTTTGGCATTGTGTTTGAAAGTGATAATGTGTTTTAAAAATAATCAGAATCGGATAATCAACATGCAATAGTAACAAAACACATAGCGCTTAGATTTGCTTCTTCTATTTGATATCGCAATAATCTAAAATAATCAGTTGCTCGAGTGTCTCACAATTCTAATTAAGATTACTTTTTATTTTCTGCTTAACAATAAGTACTTCACGGAATACTTTTTCCATTTGCTTATTTTGTAACAAAATGCAATAAGAGAGTGCTTGAGATTGCTCACTTTTTTATACTTTTTCACTTATCTGCCGAATTTCAAGCAGCAGTTTTGTGTCATCCAAATGGCTTGTACTTATCTGCTTACTTTATGATAAAATAATAAAATTCTAAAAACATTCCAAACACCCTCTAAGTTTCATCAACAAGCACATTGACATAAGCAATTACCAATAAGGTGTTTGTTTAAGCTTACTTTGGGCTTATGAGCTTCTCTGATTTCGGCTTATGTTTAATTTTCTGGCCTATTTTGAGATTTATGGGCTTATATAAGCTTGTTATATCATAGCAAGCTTATGCAAGCCAAAAAAGTATAAGCCAGAAAAATTGGGCTTATGAAACATGAACCGTAATCACATAAGCTAATAAAGCCAAAAAAATAAGCTTAAACAAACACCTCCAACTCCCCGATATAAGCACCATAAGATAATGACTTTACATATATAAAAAAACCAAATAAAAAAAAATCAAAAAACGTACACACGACATATCATACGAGATGGAGGATTCAAGTGTGATGAATTTGATGATGTCTCCGAAATAATGATTGAATCCTCCATTCCTGACATACCACAAGATTTCATCAAAAACTCAATTACGATACAAATTATAACTAAAAATAACACAAACTAATACAGAAAGCGAAAAAAGCACCTTATTTAAGTACACCCCTAAAACCCTGAAGAACAAGGTTCTAGCGTTTTGTTTTTAAAGAAAATGTTTTTTTAATACCCTTTATGCTTTGAGTTATATTCACTATAAGCCCTAATTTTAGCCTTAAGTTTAGTATACAAAATGAATGGGATCTAGTATTTTAACAATCACATGTAATTGAGCTTAATTTTATCAGTCACGTACACAAACAACTGTACTTATTGACATAAAAAAAAAAAACGCACAACAATAAAATCATGAAACAAAGACATAGAGTTATACAAGTCGTCCTAGAATTGAATTCCACTTGAGAGGTGTTAAGTTGATGTATGGTAAAAGGTGACAAAGTAAGACAGCAAGTAATATGCAGTAACGCAACAATGTAAAATAGCAGCTAACCTAGTTGCATATTCCTTTGTTGTATCGTGACAATGTAGCATACAGATAGGATGATGGGTCGTATCCTTTAAAAGAAATTCACGGTCCAAACAAATTTCTTTACTGTTTTCAACAATTGGTGATGCTTAAATAAATGGGAGCTAATAAAAACCTAATAAACAAATTCACCTCAACAAACTATGCAATTTCTCAATCACCTACATACATCCTTATATGCCCTAAACAAACAACAAAATTTGAATACAATTAGCAATAAACAAATTCACCTCAACAAACTATGCAATTTCTGTAAATAAGCATGGTGAACTAAATTCATATCTAACTAATGACCGGGTTAAATTTTACCTATAAAGATAAAGTTCATTTATAAGTGTGTTTTGGGAGAAGAAGACTAATAAGCGCTGCGTGTGTGTCTAGAGAATAATAATATAAGATGAATGGTGGGTTTAGATATTTGTTCAAACATTGAAAACACCCGCTCAATAATTTTGGGGAAAAACTTTCAAGTCGGATTTTTGTCAAGAGATTACACTTGAAATGGTAATGGTATGTGTATGTTGGACCACTCACAAAATAGCGAAATACACATAAAAAAATTCACATAAAAAATAGCGAGTGTATTTTGTGAGTGCGTCTAGCATTTCTCTTATAATAATTCATAGTTATCTTAAATCATAATTTCATATTGTTATTATTATTATTATTTTAAATGAGCTTTATAAAACCTCATTAAACACAAAAGTATTAACTTTAAAAGAGGTTCAAGATATTAAACATTTTCATTTCACATAAGTATGAAACATATTTATACTATGGTTAATAGAATGATAACCACCATAGTGGATGCTCTAAGAAATTAAAAGAATAAGTTATAATGAATTAATTATATGTTAATGTTAATTGACAAGGAGTGTTCAAAGTAGCAAGTGATTAAAAGATTTAGTTTATGTACAAAAGTTAAAAGGAATGATGTGGAATGGGATGCTGTTTGGTATGAAAAATACAGCAAACTGGAAGTTGAAATGTGGTATATGGCAAGGTGCAGGAATTGGGATTCAATGTAAATTGAGGTAGGGTGAATCATGAAAGATGGGACTACCCTGATCATTTAAATGTTTTTGGATACTCTTATGATAGCCGCTAGGGTGTGTTGAACTTTATGTGTCAGGGTGATGCCTATTTGTGATAGGACTTTTGTTGTTGTGTGTGAGGTGGTAGCTGCATATAGTAATCAAAGTAATCTTGCAAAGAGGAAATGTAGCCTTGGAAATATAGATATTAATCTTGCAATTTGATTTCTTTCAAATATTGAGTATTCTAAAATGCCTCATGGTGGTGTACCCTATCCTTTGGCTCGGAGCCTAGCCTCCGAATGATGCCCACATAAGAATACTCAAAGTGCTTATTGGCGTAAAGCCTACTAGGCTATCGAAAGGGGATCCACAAATACACTAGAGTCCACCTCTCCTTGCTTGAGACTGCGAAGAGCTTTAGCCTCTGAGGAGATCGAGGTTCCGTGACTAACAGACAAACAAAATATTTGGTGGACCCTACACGAATAACAATTGTCCTTAATTGCCGCTCGTGCAACTAACCGCACATGGGCATGATTTCGAAGTCTATGCTTAAAGCCTTCTCATTGGCTGAAGAGAATATGCTCCCCTCTAACCAATCTGACCGAGATATGTGACAAGACCTATATCCTTTTTAAGGTTTTTTCTATGAATACCGATATCATTTACACATTTTAGGTATTTTTTGACTTACTTTTACTACTTTCTCTTTCTAAACATTACTTCTTTTATTCGATAACTTATTTTCGCGCCGGAGCCGGTTCGCAGGGTGAACCCTTGCCCTCCGACTAAACCAAGCGTGTTTTCAGTCTTATTTTACGTCACCACAATCTCTAGAAGTATCTAACTTATGTCATCAGTAGACTCTAATAAAAAGAGTGGTACAATGACCTCACAAATAACATTTTCTTTCTCTAACATAACTATCTTTAATTTACTTGAACAAATTACATCATTAATTAATTTTAATTATTTAGAAAGGAAATCCCCAATCAAAATTAAATTGTTGATTCTTTAAAAAGGAAAACCACATCAAAATTAGTATCTAACTATCTTATAATGCATAAAGGACTACTATAATTAGAATACTTAAAATTAAGCCTTACAAGTTTAGAAGCTTAAAGTACAAGTGATTCAAACACAATTAGACAACTATACCATAAATGAAATATAATTAGACATTTACAACTTTAGAAGCTTAAAGTACACACCACTTTGTTTTTGCCATTAAAGTTTAAAATTAATGACTTAAAATTGATCATTATGTATATTAAATACAATTAATTAAATAATCAATAAATACAATTAATACACTTATTAAAACACCCTTTACATAAGAAATATAAATTATCAAGCATATTGTACAACCAACTTAAACATAATTCCTGCATTAAATGTCACTAATACAAATAATAAAGCATATTATACAAATTTTTAAGCCCGAACGGGCAATGGGCCAAATGGGCTCGAGCCCGAACGGGCGCGAGTCAAACGGGCTCGAGCCCGAACGGACACGAGCTAAACGAAATTTTTGATATCCGTAAATTTATTATCAAAAAGAACATAATAAACTAAAATATGTTAACATATTGTACAAACCAAGCAAACTACTAAATAAAAACATAAAATAAATAATAAATAAAATAATACAAACAAAGCAAAATTTCATCAAACTTTTGCCATAAAAAACTAATCAGTAAAGCTATTGCCAAAAAACGTAAAAATAAAATAAATTATTAATCGAAAAAATTAAATTATAGGGTGCCCCGCAGCTGCATCGCGCAGTTAATTTTTAAAGAAGGAAATAGTTTGACAATTCCTTTTTGCGGGAAACAAAAAGCCCAAATCCCTACAAATATGACAAAAATTAAGTGATAAATAGCCAAACAAATCATCCCTCTGATATTCTTTGTTCAAAATAAAAACAAACCGAGAAATGGAATCAACAGGCACAAAAACCTTGTTCGTGGACACGAATCTCGACACTCATCTTGTCACAACTGTCTCCGATTCTGATACTGTCTATGATCTCAAAAGTATTTCTTTTTTTTTTTTCTTTATAACTCTCACCATTACATTCATTAATTTACTTCGTATTTATTTATCTTTGTCTAATTTAGAAATTACAACATGCGTCTGTTTTAGTTTGCATTGCTTAAATATCATAAAGGGTGTTTTTTTTTGACCGGCTTGTTAGTTGTTAGTTGTTCAAGTCTAGGAGTGACATCCGGTTGGGCAGTATGGACCCTGTTCCTCTTTTACCGCCTGAAGGGGTAAAAGTCCTAGGTGGGACTCGAACTTGAGACCTCCCCCAGTCAAACATCCCCTCCCAAGGCACCTTAAGGAAACCTTGGTGGCCAACTGATCTAGCCTAGTTGGTTAAATATCATAAAGGATGTACTAGTAGCCATTTTAATATGATATGTATGACTCCTCGTTATGGTAACCCAACCGATCGATCGGTTGGGTATACGCAACGTGTCCCCCATGACGAGGCACCAAGAATGACGTGGGCCCCCCAAACCAATTTGCTCCATTCAATTGTGCAGACGACCGAACTTTGTGTTTGGTTTGCGAGTTTTTTGTTTTTGTTTTTTTTTAAATTAATTTTTGTGGGGTATGTATTTGGTTGTGACTAGGGTCGCCTTATTACGGGTTTAGGGTCATGTGTTTGGTCTAAGAGAAAGAATCTCATGTGGCGCCGAGGTAGTAAAGGGGACACCAAAAAGGTTGGGTTACCATAACTACTAGTCTAACATATCGAAGAATAAACTTGTTAGTTATGTTGCTTAGTATGGAGTTAAAAAGGCTATGTATGTGATATTGTCGTGTACTATCACACATCAACATAACTTTTACATTCATATTTTTGTATGCTAGTAATAAAGTTAACTACTGTTCTGGTTAAAATGCCTTTTACCGTTTGTGTGTATCTATATAATTACCATACAATACCTAACTGGGTTGGGTGGAGCTAGAAAGTATCGAGTTGGCTGACACCTTGATTACTCTTAATTGACTGCAGCTCCAAAATAGTTGTTATAATCATAGTTTTATCCGCTAGAAAAAGACTAGTTTATATTGGATGTGTATGGTGTTTGTTTTTGAAGGGCATTATATATACTATTTCTAGTGACATGTGACAATTGGGTTTTATCATATATTGAATATGAACAGTAATATGGCGTATTTATGCGATATTGTCATCTAGCCTGTTCAAACTGTTTATGGGCTTATGGTGTTATTGAAACACAATAAGCTGATTTCAGTAGCTAAACAAACCTTATGCCTTATCACAAGCTGTTTTTTGAAGTCAATGTGGAGGATCTTTTGTAACAGAGTTTTAACATCTACTGTTTTCGGGTCTTATCTGGCTGACTTGATAACCTAAGTCGGGTTAAATAGCAAAAATTAACCTGACCCTATAAGTCGGGTTCGGGTCAAACTACCCCGATAAGATTTTTAAACCTGACCCTCTAAGCCTTATAGCTTCGGGTTAAATAGCAAAAAGAACCTGTAAAATAGCTGAAAAGTCACACATTTGATAAGAAAAACATGTAGTATGTTGTTATAGATGTTTTTACTATACAAAATTGTAGCAACAGGACACTTGCATCTATCTTAAGTGGATAAAAAGGAATACCATGTTTAATTAAGAAAGTAAACATCAGCGACCACATTTTTTTTCTGAATAAACACTGTTAATTAAAATAGATGGTTTGAAGGTATATTGGAACATTTTTTTCTGAAAGTAAACATCAGCAACAGGACCACATTTTTATCTTGATTTCTTTATGCAGGGAAAGTTATATTGGAACATCATCAATGCTTTCCAACTACTGGAGTTATTAAAATAGATGGTTTGAAGGTATGTCTTTATTTAGGTTTGGTTAAACACTGTTAAATCTTTTTTTCTTCCCAATCCTTTAACTTTTCATTATGTGGCAGGTAAAACGCAGAGGACAATTTTACCACTTGTCTGACTGGATGATTCTTAAGAGTGTGTTAGCTGCGAATAAGAACAGTTGGTTTATCTCTGTAGATGCTTCTTGCTTAGAGCAAGATGTTGGTATGCAACACGTGGATCAACATATGGAGGAAGACAGGCTGTTTAAAAACGAGTTAAGTTCCAAAAAAAGGACACTTGTTGTGCAAAATGACAGTTTACTACAGGATGCTACAGGGTCTGGACCTTCTGTGGAAAAGAAACGTAAGACTCAAGATAAAGAAACGAGTGTAAAAGCTTCAAATGATTTGAATGATGAAAGTAATACGCTTAACAAAGGCGCAAGCTGTTTAGTTGTTGACCAAGTAGACGCTGCTGTTTCTTCTAGTATTAAATTAGTTGGAATGGAGACGCTTGGTCCTAAAAAAACACAAACGACTGCAGGACTTTCCAGAGTAGCTCTGAAATATCAAGGAATAAGAGAGTGGATTCTTCTCCGCAGTTCAGGAGTTCCTGCTTCCGCTTTTGTTAACAGAGTGAGATTGCCAAGTGCTGGAAAAAAGAAAATATTGGACAAGACATTAACAGATGACGTTACTATGCAAGAGGTGGAAATATTGAAACCAACTGAGGTCGCGGAAGAAACGTCAAAGAAGGAATCAAAAGATGCTGTAACAGACGAGGAAAAACTTTTTCCTCATTCTGAAAGGAAAGATAGTCAAGATGATAGTAGTAAGGATGACATTGTGACAAACAATGATGCTGAGAAAAACTTAAGTGAAGGAAATGACAAAGGTATCGATGAACAATCAGAAAAGCAGGAGAAGATGCATAATGGGGAAATCGGCATGTTTACAGCTGTATCCAATCCACCTTTGGTTGAAAATGCCAAGGAACACGAGACTACCTTGCTTGATGCTGCTAGAAAAGACAGTGATGAAAGTATTAGGCTTAACAACGGTGAAAACTGTTCTGATCAAGTACTCGCTGATGTTTCAATGGCTGTTGAAGAAATTGTTCCACAAGAAATACCTTCTGAAATACATCAGGAGGAGAAAGAGAATGATTTGGTCCAAAAAACAAATATGGGGAATGAAAGCCTGTCTTCATCTCTAAGTAAGTAAATAGAATAAGTTTGTGCACCTTAACTTTTATTGCATCTTCTTTTCTGTATATATAAGTACCAGGTTACATCATATGTTCTGAATATGTCAAAGTATAATTCTGAGAAATGTATGTTAATTTTCTACATTAATTTGACTTTCATGTAGGAACATTTGATTGTGATCGTGATGCATCTGCCTTGGGCCATCTAATAGGTGCAAAAGGTGACATGCCCGACAAAGATGAATCTCCAGTGGAGTGTGCTGATAGTATTGTGAGTGAGATCCCTCCTAATGAGAAAAATAGAGACGAAACCAAAAATGACAAAATTAGTTCGTCTAATGCTGAAAAAAAGGAAGTCTTGGAAAACACATTAACAGATGATGTTAGTATGCAAGAAGTGGAAATAATAAAAATAACTGAGGTCGTGGAAGAAACATCAAATAAGGAATTAAAAGATGTTGTCGGAAGATCTGCTGCAAAAAATGATGATGCTGAAACTCTAAGAGCTGAGAATAAAATTGGTCAGGGAAATGACGAAGGTAGTGATGATAAATCAGAACAGCAAAACAAGAAAACGGATGTTGAAAAGAGAAAGAAAAGGAAAACAAAAACCGAAACATATGCTAAGAATGCTGAGGTCGGCATGTCTGCAGCTGTATCTGATGCACCTTTGAACGAACATGAGACTACTTCGCTTAATGCCGCGAAAGAATACGGCGACAAAGTGAAAGGGAAAGATGCGCAAGTTTCTGGTTTAGGTTTAGGGACTGTGTCTCAAGTTTCTGAATCTAAGGATGATGTAACACAACTAGTAAAGGTAAAAAAACCAAAGAAGAAAACAAAAAAACAGCGTCTTGTTGATTCCAGGAATGATAGTGCCATTCAACCTCGGAAATTAATTTCAGAAAGTGAAAACAAAAAAGTTCCTACCGATGTGGTAAATGATCCAAATATCCCAAATGCTGAACAATTTAAAACTTCAAAAAAGATACGCAAGTTCGATGTTCTGAGAACCAGTAAATCAACCCATGCTAATAAAGCACAGAAACCGACTTTGGGCCAGGCTAGTGCTGAAACTTTGCAAAAAAGCACACCGGTTGTGAACGGGTTGCAGCATGTAGGGGGTTCTGCTGATGACAATACTTCATTAGGACAGTCATCATCATCAGGGGACAGTGCTTCTAGCTTAGACTCAAGAAGAAATGGTAACTGAACTCTTCTAATTATTATAAACTGATTTATTTTAGCTTCTAATGTTAATATTAAATTTTATCAGGATATCGTGTTGTTAAAAGAAGGAAAGTTGTTGGAAAGGATGACATAAACTCACAGTAAGTTACATATACAAGCTTCACTTTTTGTTTTGCTTTTGTATACTATGTTCAGGTTACCGGCCTGGCTGAGTGGTGCAACTGTTTTCCTCATTTTTGTAAGCAATTAATGTGCTAATGATAATTACTAGTATCTTACAATGAAAACAATGGAAAAAATGATTTAGGAGACATGCATAAAGTAGACTGATTTCATGTTTGCTTACTTTATAAGCTGAGACATTTAAGATAAGACACAACTGATTTATTGTCAAAAGGTAGTGTATATCATAGATGGGTCAAAATTTCATCAATATATGAGGCTAGCACTTTTCACTAGTGTCCTTTAACCACATTTACACATAAATTCATGATTTACTGCTGAACGTTTGATAGGAGCAAGTCGAAGAACATTTCAATGAGAAGTTCACGTAGATTCAAGAAAGCCAAGAAGGTCAGTGCATCACAAGAGCCGGAGGATACAGAAAGCGAGCACGTTGAGTTTGTTCCTGAGAGTCCACCTATGTCTAAGAGATAAGTGTAGGGGTAATTTGCAAAAGTAAATGACTCACTTTATGTTCGGGTACTATAGTTTTTTGCCCTTTATTTCCACTTTCAGTTTTTGATTATCAAGATATGTTATGTTTGAATCATGGTTTCAGCTACTGTTCATTAATGCTGAGTTAGAATGGTGTTTTTACATAAGCTTTTAAGACATAAACTACAAAAGATGGCATTATATATGGTCTGTTTTTGAGATGTTGGCAAAACTCCAAATTAAATCAACCTTGTTTATGTGATTATGTTCTAGAAAAATACATATGTGAAAGATGAAGACAACTAATCTGGATACAAAACGAGACAAGAAACATAGTATAATCATCAGACATATTTACAGTGCTCGATATTTGTTAAAATATCCTACTGTCATATTTTATTTCTTCGACTCTTAAACATTAGCCGAGTACTCTGACAGTCTAGACGATGCCACATGTAGACACAAATCCCACCAGGCTTCAATGTTCGTTCGCTCTCCCCAACAAACTTATCTGGGTAAAGTGCTTGGTCAAACACATTCGAAAATTTTACGTACCCTGTCATTGAATAGTTGGTGATGAAAGTCACCTTGATCACATTAGGCAGGCAGGTACGGAACAAAATCCAACCATATTGAATCATTCACTCCAACGTGTTTTAAAGCCTCCATTTCGTGCCCAATCCGAGCTCTGATACAAAGAGATCTTGTAGAAACGTTTAAACACCATATTCTTGAACTACTTATATTGTTGTCTCCACACTAAAAAGAAATATTTCTAGTAAAATCAGTTGTAAACTCATCTTATGCAAGTCAAGTAGCAAGTCATATTATAATGTTGACCCGTGTGGTCATATTATGCAAGTCAAGTATCATGTAGATCCGTGTGGTCATATTATGTAAGTCACGTTATCATGTTGACTTGTGTGTTCATATTATGCAAGTCAAGTATCATGTTGACACGTGTGGTCATATTATGCAAGTCACGTTATAATGTTGATCCGTGTGGTCATATTATGCAAGTCAAGCCTCATGTTGACCTTTGTGACCTGTGTGGTCATATTATGCAAGTCAAGTCTCATGTTGACCCGAGTGGTCATATCATGCAAGTCAAGCCTCATGTTGACCCATGTGGTCATATTATGCAAGTTACATTATCATGTGTGACCCGAGTGGTCATATTATGCAAGTCAAGTATCATGTTGACCCGTGGGGTCATATTATGCAAGTCAAGTATCATGTTATGTTGACCCGTGTGGTCATATTATGTAAGTCAAGCCTCATGTTGACCCGAGACATCATATCATACAAGTCAAGTATCACGTTGGCCCGTGTGGTCCTATTATGCAAGTCACATTATCATGTTGACTCAAGTGGTCATATTATGCAAGCCAAAGACAAAATAGTGAAGAATTTGTTTAATGGTGTCTAGAGGTGTACACACGTGCACAGGGGATATACGGTGTATAAACCCAAATGTCTATAGCGTATGCTCCGTCAGTTAAAAAAAATTGTGCAAGTGTCGGCCGTTTCACCACCTAACCTAATATCAAGTTCCTTACCAACTGAAATCCCTGATCGAAAGCAGATGTCAACATGGGTATCACACACAACATTATGCCGGTGTTTAATAGCTATAATACCCACACATTATACAAAATTGTCCCAATAAATATCCCTCGCAAAGACCCTTGAGCAAGTTTAACACAATTTCGATACAAAAAATAAGGGAACACCTAGCCGATAGCATAGCACAGAACAATAAGTCTTACCATTCATAGTTTGTCCCAAACCAAAATTCAGAACTGCCCTAAGCTAGTCAGAAGTGTGATCATCCATTTGAGATTTTCTTAAAGCTATTTCTTGAGGAGATAAGGAAAAGGTGGATTCTGCAGTTTTAGTAACCCACGTGAAATATATATGCCAATTTCTTTTATGAGTTTGTTGACAGGGATTTCACTTGGATTACTTAAAAAGTCAATCCCCATAGTCGTATTAAAAACACAAAATGCATTATGAAAGGTAGGCCCATGAGCTACAATACCAGAATGTTGAAGCAGCTTAGTCTGCAAGCCAGCAAATTGTAATCAAGACGCAAGAAAGGCATAATTCTAAACATCACGTGTATAATAGACACCAAGCCCCCCCTAAGCAAAGGCAAAATATAATTTGGAAATACTCGTACAAGCATGACGAAGCAACAACTCACATTAAGGATAATTAATCTTAGCAACTACATCCATAAGCACAATAGTTTTGGCCACTCTCTTCATCATAAGCTCATAACTGAAGTTGAAATCCGCACTAGCGTGACCACCAAGTAATTTAATACCATGCAAGGTCGATCAATATTTGGTAGCAAAATACCCGCAAATCCTGCTTCTGGGGTCTTCATTAGACCAAAAAGCTCAGTTTTATCAACGTTGAGATGCAAGCCGCAGCAAGGACCATCCTCCATTATTAACTCTAAAACCTTCCTCACAACCAAAGTATCTTCAACAATAATGCCATCATCCAGATACCAAGCCTGCAGAGAAAGTTTCTAATCTTACATATCAAAGGATGTAACAATAATACAAAAAGTAGTGTGCCAAGGAGATCACCCTATTGTACCCCTTGGCATGACCATAAGGTTCATAAATATTAATTTATCATAATACTAAAAACTGGTCATGATATTTTGTTTTTTTGTGCGCCTGTATGGTGATGCTTGGAATAAAATTAGGTGGTGATATACTTTTTACAAAGGTTAGTTAAGTTCAAAAAGTAACGAAATCATCCATATTCAAAATCTTTGATACAACGTACGGTGATGGTGGCAGGTGAAGAAAGGTGAATAGTAGTGGTGGTGGTTGTTATAGTGGTGGCAACATGTGAAGGGTGGTGGTGGCGGCTTCTATGGTGGTGAAGGTGATGGGTGTGTTTGGAAATGGATTTTAAAAGGTGAAGTGGGTATATACTTAGTGACATGACACACAAAAAATAATATAAAATGTATAAATTAATTTGTACCTGCTAAGGAGGTCACCTGGTACACGAAATAGACGAAATTCAAGTGTAGTTTATACGAAACTGTAAAATAAATACTCCCTCCGTCCCAAAATTATTGTCCCCTACTGACTTTTTCTGTCTTTACTTTTCAATTTTGACCTTAAGTATTTTTATTTATATTACATAATACTTGATACAAAATATACGAACGGATTGAGTTTTAAATGTATTTTCATTTGGTATAATTTTTATCAAAAATTGTATAACACAAACAAAAATATTTATAGTCAAAGTTGAGAAAGAAAGACCGAAAAAGTCAATAGGGGACAATAATTTTGGGACGGAGATAGTAAATAAATAAATAAATAAATAAATAATAAAATAAAAAAAAAGGCAGGCTACACAGAACTATAACATGTGGCAAGTTAAATACATTTCCATGCAATTAGCCCTATATCAACCAATATTCTTTTTGATTTCCTATTTTCTAGAGATATATATTAGGACATATTGACTAAGAGCATCCACTATATGGTGGTTCATAAAAGGGAGAAAAAAATATGAAAATGTTTATCATTTTTGTTAACTATAATGAAAATGTGCTTCATGTTTATGTGGAATGAAAATGTCTAACATCTTGAATCTTTTCTAAATTTAATGCATTGATTTTAAATGAGATTTTTATAGAGTTTTAAGAAGTAGATACATAGTAGAGAAAAGTTTAAATGAGATTTTTAATGACTTATCAATATTATAAACCTTTATAAAAATTTATCATAGTAGATGCCTAGTAAAGAAAAATTAAGCAAATTACAAAATAACAAACATTTAATACCAACCAATCCACAAAATTTTCAATTCTTTTTAACATCGATCATAGTCTCTATATTAAGTATGAGTTCAACAAGCCAAATTGGTTATAACAAGCTCATGCAAGCCAAATTCTGATTGTAATAGATATCTTCATATTTGCGTTCTTTTTTATTTTATTTTAATTGTCACAAAATTTGAAGGGTAAAATGATTATTTCACATGGCTGAATATTAAAAAAAAAATACACACAATAATTGAAATTTAAAAGCTCATTACATACAATAAGAAAAAAAATTAGTACACATAATAACAAAAATTGACTAGTATGATATATTTTCAAGTAATTAAGTCATTAATAATTAGTACACTTTCTTGTATAGGTAAAGTTATTTTTGTCTAGCAACATTACTTGTGCTTGGTTCAAATTTGGGAAAGGGTAATGGAAAGATAATGATAATAGTGGGGAAAAGGAAAGAGAGAAAAAATTATTCCTCCCAATTTATTGTGTAATGGTCAATTACACACTATTGGGTAATGGACCCAGCATAATTTTTAATTACCTTTACCATTACCCACCCTCAAAAACATCCTACCAAACACCCCCTTAATGTTTTTAAATTTTAAGTAATTTTGATTTATTTATATATATATATTATATTATAGATATAGATTATAGTAAATATTTTTCTGATTTAAATTGATTTACATATTTTCGGTAATAATATTTCTTGTTATAACCATTTAAAACTTACCATGAGTTTGAAGCAACAAAAAGCTTTATTTTCGCTATAAAATTGAGGAATTCCATAAAGGATTAGACAACACTGATCAGTTTAAGGTCCAATATATATTCACCCATTTCTCCTCTTCTTTTGTAGATGCAAAATAAGAAAATGAAAACCATGCAAAATAAGAAAATGAAAACCTACCGAGAAGAGATATCACTCATTAAAAAAAGACCAAGAACACCCGGCCCCGTAAGCATGAAAGATGCATCTACCAGTTTTTTGGTAGATGATAGAAAACTCGTAAAGGATATAAAGGACGTGTGTGCAAAAGCTAACGATCAGGTGGTTACTCGTGCGACTGCTTCTTATGCTTCGGTTGATGTTGAGTCAATGAAAGTGAAAGACAAAAACTTTGCACGAGTTCTGCCCAGTAAGGTAACGGAAGTTAAATTCTACCCAACTACAGAAATGAGGATGCTTGTTACTGGAAATGACTGCGGAAACATCGGGTTTTGGAAGATTGATTCAGATGAAGATGAAAATGGGATCTATGTTTATCAACCTCATCCTGCCTTTATTACAGGAATTTCGGTTCAATCTTCTTCATTATCTAAGGTACTTCTCTTAACTAATTTTTCATTTATTCAATATTTTGTATATATCTAGCTAGTTGGCGATATTTTAAAGTTCAATGTATGAAATTAGTAACAATCGATTATTGTTTAAACGTAAAGTGTTTTCTAAAGTTAGCGTAATTCTGTAAAACCAGGCTAAAACATTTCCAGTTAAACTCTAGTTTAGTCATTCATACAACTATAAATAACAATATTTATTCATTTTATGACGTTGACTAATAACGCATGTTAATTTACATTAATAGGGAAATGATAACAAGAGCCCTTAATGCTTTTGATAACAACAAACTTTTTATAAAATTCGCTAATATTATGACATTGTCAAAAACATGCTTCACATTTTTCGCTAATATGACCAATAATTAAAGAAAGTGAATTGAATTTGTGTTGAGAAATTTTACGAGATGATTAGTGATTTTGGATGATTTTAAATGATTTTGTTAGTACATCGTGCGTTGTCTAACACTCACCCTAAAGGTTTTGGTAAAGTAATTATCACATTCATGTAAGTACATAACCTAAAATAAAATATACCAACCATACAACTTTTCGTTTATTTTCTATTATCTAAATGTTTTTGAAACTTTTAGTGTGAAATATTTCGAGACGACAAAAACTGATATTAATATGAAACATAATTTAGGGAAGTGTATGTTAGTTGTAACATTTTCTGCAATAATCGAAATACTAATCACCACATATGATGAACAAAAAATTTAAATGATATAGTCGTAGCACGTTCATGAATACTTGTTGACATCGTAAAATTTTAATAAAATAGTTTGCTTTATAAATATGTCGAATAGTATAGTTACCCAAAGACCATCAATATAATTTGTAACAAAATTTATTTGTCCATCGTATGCAGTAACCCAATCTTGAGATTTTGATGTCCTTGAAAAGATGATAATACAAGTAGACGAAGTCTTAGGATCAAATATTCAAGATTGGTGTTATCAAATATTTTCATGTTTTCAAAGGACTACAAGATACTGTTTCGTTTATTATTGGTTACAAATGGTGGTATTATAATTTTCAAAAAAAGTCGTGTGGTTTATAGATAATATAGACATACTAAGAAAAAGAGGACATCTTTTACGCAGCCAGAATGTATGTATGTGTATCAACATCCGGCAACTTGAATGCCATCATATAAGCAGCCAGGCTGTATAAATGTGTATCAATATCCGGGGACTTAAAAATCCCCAAACAACCAAAAAAGTTTTAAAAAATCAAATCAATCATTAGATGAAAAATTCATCCCTTTTTAACAATGAAAACCAGATGGTTCAAACATGCAAATCGAATATTCAGTAAATAGTTTAGATCATATTCAAAATAAACAAACACCTACTTTAAAGATAATACTTGATTTGATTATATAATAAAAGCTTTAAGAGGGTGGTTCATGATGGGTGTTGGTGTGTTTGTCAGACATACTATAATATGTTGAGATATGTGCATTTGAAAATTTGATTGATATATATAAAAAAAAAAAAAGGTTTTTGGTTGAAAGTTGGTTAAAGAAAGATGAAGTAAGATATGGTAGTGACATGCACCCTTTTGGGTGGGTAAAAGTTTCTCACCATCGCAACTCAAAAATCTTGAATATTCTGAATTGAGATAAAAAAAAGACAACTAACTTAGTAACTTAGAATTGAAATTGAGGATCAGTTGGATATATATTTATACGATTTACCCGATGAAATATAATCACATAAAACTAATGATATTTAGTTATCTGCAGATAATAAGTAGCTGTCGCGATGGCTTCCTTCGTGTCTTTGATATTGAGAAGGAGACTTTTAACCTAGCTTACAATAGCGACTACCCGATTTTTAGTATTGGCAGACCAAATGACGATGTGAATTGTGTATACCTTGGGGAGGATCGTGGAGGTGTTAGTATTTTAGATGTACGCATGTCAAAACCTTCTAAGTCATTGAGCTTACACTATAACTCAGTTAACACAATCGACTTTAATCCGCAAGATCCAAATCTAATGTCTACAAGTTCTAGTGACAAGACTGCGTGCATTTGGGACTTGAGAAATATTGACCAAAATGTTTTTATCAAGGAGGTTAAACACCAGAAAAAGGTGAATTCAGCTTATTTTTCTCCTTCCGGGAGCCTTCTTGCCACCACAAGGTACGGCATGCATTCAAAATGTTCAATTTACTATTGTTGTAAAGTTCAATTTACTCTCATTTACTGGTCGATCATTTCCTATGTTTCATATATATAGTATGGACAATAACCTCGGGCTCATAGTTAGTGGAACAAGTTATGATGTTGAGTACATGATAAGTCACTCCAGTAATACACCCAGATTTCTTTCTACAGTTAGGTAATCCAAGTTACGACACATCCTATCACAAATTATATATTATAAATAGTCTTTAGGCATAATCATCTGTGTACGTTTTTTGCAGAGGCATATGGGGTTGGGATGATAGCTTCGTCATGGTGGCAAACACGAAGAAAGGTAAAGGGCCGATAGACATTATATCCACAGACACCAAAACAATTTCACATACTTTGGAAAGTGAACACGTTAATACAATCCCATGTCGTCTAGATGCTCATCCATTAATGCCTGGGGTGGTTGCTGGTGCTACCTCTGGAGGTCGAGTTTACGTATGGGACATCTAAATGTGCATGCATAATCAACCTTTTATCTTTTGCCGGGTTTTCAATTATTTTAAACTTGTTTCTTTTTCGTAACATTATATGGCTCTTGATAACGTACGTACAATCGGAATATTTGTGTGAATTTTTACGAAAATAAGCTTGGCTGGGGACTAAAATTTTGGTTGATACCACTTATATAAAAGACCACTTTGATGTTTGGAATCCTCGTGGAAGTATTTCCCGGGTCATAGTCCCAACGAAGGCTGAATTGAGTTGTTGGTTCGTGATCGTGAAAACGTGTAGTGAAGGGGATAAAAGTGAATTAAGGTAATTACACTATAAATAATGAAATACCGAATAAAATCAATCAATAAAGCTAAGGGAACAAATAACGGGGCATAAGGATACCAAAACGCAAATTTAAACTAAGAACGGGAATTAAAATAAACGTAATAACGCGAAATAAAAAGTGAAATCTAAGTTCTAATAATCCTACGGGCATAAAAATGATTTTCCTACATACTATATATTAAAAGTAAATTTCCAAAAAAATGATTTTTAGATTTTTAATTTATTTAATATGATTTAAAAACTATTTAAAGAAAATTAAATCAAGAAAAATAGTAAAACTATTTGGAAAATTATTAAACTTCTTCAGAAATCACTTATAATTAATCTAAACCTATGAAAAACAAGAAAACTGGAAAAGCTATTAGCAATAAGCTATAACAAGCTAATCAGTACACTAAGCTTAAAAGAGAAAATAAAGTATAAGTAATTAATTTTGCAAAGTACTAATGAAAAAGTTCTAAGGGCACGTTGGTTAGGATTTAGCAATGTGATGTGTGAGATTGCAGGAGGTACCTGNGCAATAAAAACAATGATACATAAGAATTAAACGTTTAGAGGGATAAAGAAGATAGAATCAAAGTAAAGAGGATAAGAAGATTATTTTTGGTATTTCGTAAACAAAAATCAAACATAAAAACAAAAATCAAATTGAAAAAGAAAATATTTTTGGGTTTTTAGGAAAAATGAAAAATAAAAGAAAAACAAATTAAGAGAGATAAAATATTTTTTTGGTTTTTATATTTTTGAAAATATTTACAAAAGAAACGATAACTTCACGGGGAAGGATCTTCAAAACACGAAAACGACGAACGGAATCGACGCACTCTTCTCAACCCCTCCCCGACAGCGGCGCCATTTTAATAATGTAATAATTAGAATATTCCAAAGAAACACTCGTGGAAGTATTTCCCGGGTCGTAGTCCCAACGAAGGCTGAATTGAGTTGTTGGTTCGTGATCGTGAAAACGTGTAGTGAAGGGGATAAAAGTGAATTAAGGTAATTACACTACAAATAATGAAATACCGAATAAAATCAATCAATAAAGCTAAGGAAACAAATAACGGGGCATAAGGATACCTAAAACGCAAATTTAAACTAAGAACGGGAATTAAAATAAACGTAGTAACGCGAAATAAAAAGTGAAATCTAAGTTCTAATAATCCTACGGGCATAAAAATGATTTTCCTACATACTATATATTAAAAGTAAATTTCCAAAAAAATGATTTTTAGATTTTTAATTTATTTAATATGATTTAAAAACTATTTAAAGAAAATTAAATCAAGAAAAATAGTAAAACTATTTGGAAAATTATTAAACTTCTTCAGAAATTACTTATAATTAATCTAAACCTATGAAAAACAAGAAAACTGGAAAAGCTATTAGCAATAAGCTATAACAAGCTAATCAGTACACTAAGCTTAAAAGAGAAAATAAAGTATAAGTAATTAATTTTGCAAAGTACTAATGAAAAAGTTCTAAGGGCACGTTGGTTAGGATTTAGCTATGTGATGTGTGAGATTGCAGGAGGTACCTGGTTCGAATCATGGCACCTCTTTTTGTAAAACATTTTTATTTTTCACATTTTTCTTTTAGAAAACTAAATATAAGCTAAAAAATAATAACTTTTTGTAAAAACTTTATTTTTAAAACTTTGTAAAAAGCTGAGATTTAAGCTAAATTTGAAACAGTTTTTAAGTTAAACTTGAAAGGTAAATTTGGAAAGCTAAATAAGGCACAAGCTAGTACAAGCTTGTGTCAAACTTACTAAAAGCTAAAACTATCTTATCATTAATCTAAAGAAGCTAAAGATTCAGCAAAAACAGTCTAGGATGAGAAAGACAATATAGGGATGCATAGCAGTTTGGTAAAAGGCTAAAACTAAGGGATCAAGAAACCTAAAAGCTTATCTAAAAGCTAAAATAAGCTGAACTATTTGGGAAATAAGGCAAAGGAATCTAGAAGAAATACTAAATAAGCAAAAAAGGGAGCAAGTTAAGCAGTTAAATAAGACTACTAAGCAAGGATAAGGTACACCTACAAAAGGACTGCTGATGCAACAGCAGTCCAAAACCCCTACTTCAAGCTTAAAGATAAGCGCTAAAATAAGCAGTAAAATCCTCAAAAAGCCAAAAGCTAATAAGCTTATACTATAAACTAGCAGAATGATAAAAATCGCACCTATAGCTAAACTAGATGAGCAAGTAATAAACTAGTAAGATGGCTGATTTGGGGACATTTTTAGAAAAGGTGCAGACATTGAAAACAGTTAAATGGTAACTTTTAAGCGAAGGATTAAACTAGCAAATGATAAAACTAATGTATAAAAGCTACATTTTACTGGAAACAAGCAACTAGAGGTAAAGGAAAAGCTTTTATTTATGAAAGTGAACAACTAGATAAGCTAAAAACAGATTTTGAAAACCTATATTGAGACAGCAGGACTGCTGATACAATTGGGTTGAAATGGGCAAAATGGGATTGGTTTGGCTACTAAAGTCATTATGCCAGGAATCTAATAAGTGTGCTAACCTATTGTGAACCATATGAGTTAACAGAATCAACCAAAACACCTAAATCCTATGAAATGGAGTCTAAGCTATCTAAATAAGTTATAAACCATGAAACTTTCAAAACAGTTAAAAAAACTATAAACCTACCTTAAACTACTAGAATTAACTTCTAAACAACTTATAGGACTATATTAAAGCAGATTAAAATAAGCTAAGTGACCAAATCAAGCTTTGACTCAAAAAGTCCACTTAACCCAAACGCCCCTTTAAGTCTAAACTGATGAGATTTTTGAGATGAAAAACAAGTTTAAACAACTGAAAGCTCTTAGTGAGCTATAATTTGAGCTTATCAAAGCTTTTAGAACAGTAATGATGGATTAAAACAATAAACAAGCTCAAAAGAAATACGAGACAGAGTTTAAAGAGCACAACTGAATTTTTATTGAAACCAAAAACTGAGATTACAAATGCTGGAAATCATTAATCATAAACGTAATACAAGATAAAACTGAGATTAAACTAACTTAAACCTAAAGCTACACTAATTTCTACCCTACTCCTAATGAGTGAATCCGTGGGTGAGGAGGGCTTTTTATAGCCTGAAGAGAGAGGGGATTAGGGCTTCAGCAGAAGGCTCTGGAACTTCTAATCTCAGACTTTGATCATTCTTATGTTGTCATCCCATCAATCAATAGCCATTGGATTAAAATGCCACATCAATTCGGCCAATAGGAAAGCTCTAAGCTGCCATGTGTGCATAAGGATGTCGACATCACATCTGACAAGTCAGACCTTCTAGATAGATGCTTAGTACGAGGTTTCTATATGGGAGCAGGGTAAATGTGGGTGAAGAAGAAGAACAGTAAAAGGGTAAGGCGCATTTGGTTATTATTTTTTTTTATTAATGTTTGACTGGAAGAAAGGTTGACCGGGTCATAGGTTTGGGTTTAGTGGTTTAATAAAGGTTTTAATGGACCAGGTTGTGTTTAGTTAAAGGGATATGGGCGGGGTGATTTCAATGGGATAATGGGCTTGGTGTAAATTATGGGTTTGGCAGATTTAAGTGGTAGTGAACTTAAGGATTTTAAGGTATAGTTTTAGATGAGAATTGCAAGGATTAAAAGTGTAAAATGTTAAACCCTGAGGACCAATGTTGTCATCTTTGCAAAATTCATCCAAGGACCATTTGTGATACTTGATGAGACTTCAAGGGCGATATTTGACATGTTGAGCATAATTGAGATCCACAATGAAAATTTCATCCCCGGCCTCGGCTTTTTGAACTCTTTCCAAAATCCCATGCTCGTGTTGTCGTTTTTGGCTCGGTTTTCGTCCATTTACACAATATCCATACCTGCGCATTAAAAAACACGAAAACAACATATATTTGACATTTTAGGTCGGTTTTTTGGTCTTTTTGGTCGGGTTTTTGGTCAAATAAAGGTATGTGATTTAACACATACCAAAATCCCCCAGACTAAGGTATTGCCGTGTCCTCACGCAATGTAATCACGTCACGCTTTTGAGATAAATAAGTTCACACCTCTTTTTACTAACTTTGAAAAGTAGCAAGAACGTTCAAAAGAGATACGAAATCATTTATTCCCTAAAACGCCCCGTTTATCCATTTTATTCCATACACTAACTTTACACTACTTATTTTTGTAATTTTCCATTTTTTACTTGTGACGGTATGCCGACCTTCATCATTTTGCAATAACGTTTAGGGTCATAGAGTAATAACACGACTCATGGAGAAGTGACCATACGGATAAAATTCGTCATCCTTGATTTTCACAAGTCCCCAAACTAAGCTTAAAAACGAGATCACAGCCTACTTACAAGTTAGATGCTAACGCTACTCATGGTAGTTACTTGTGTAATAACTTCTCGCTCCCATTTTCCTATTTTTGTATCTTATTTATTTTATTTTTGTGAGAAATGAATTTCTTCATAAACATCTCGTTTTCATATTTATTAATCCGATAAAGATGCTAAATTAAAACGCTAAGTAGTTTCTAATCCTTCTCGCGAGAACCGTTGCATACAAAAATGAGGTCCACATCAAGGTCTCTGATTTAACATGATTTTGAGGAGTATCCTTTTTATTGGCGACCGAAACAACTCATCTACGAGTCCAGAGCCAGAAGCTTTTATTAGGACCTCCCCGGAGTCAAGGTTTGGCATTTTTTTACTTATTCAAGCACATTAACATATTAGCCCTCCGTCTTTTACAACAATTACAACATCGGCTGCTAACCGGCAAGATGTAATAGTCTTATTATGACTTTGGATTTTCCTCTGCCTTTTTGAAGTCTACAACATCGGCTGCGAACCGGCAAGATGTAGAAAACTTTTATGGCTTTGGATTATATTCTTTATTTATTCATATATTTATTAGTTGCCAAACCCCAAGTCCTACGGCTTTTATAACAATCCCAACATCGGTTGCGAGCCGGCAAGATGTGATAGTCTATTACACCGTAACACTGGCAGTACCTTGATGTGTACCCAACTCTCATAAGCAAAAAATCCTTTTGACAAGAACCAAAAACTAAGTATCGCCAAAACCTAACATCTTTAATTATTTTATACACATATATGGGGTGAAACAATTTTGTGGGAGCAAAAAACCACAAGTACCTTCGATGAGCTCTAAAGAGAACCAACTACTCCATGCTTAGCATCTAACTTCTAAATAAACTCTATCATTTCGCGTTCTTCGCAAATTTAAAATCTCAAATAATGAGATCCGCGAATGCTTAGCCGATAATCGAATATTATGATTATATTGGTTAAGGGGAACAAGCTAGGGCTCAACACGCCCGGATCAAGTCAAAATTTTTATTCCTACTCTCGCCAGCGGGAAAGTCAACAAGGTGTCAAAACACTTATTATATTTTTGTACTTTTTCACTTTTTCACATTTTTTTGTGCTTTTTCACAACATTTTTTTTTTTCATTTTTTTTAAATGTTTCAATTTTTGAGGAAAAACGGGGTTGCGAGAGTAAACGAAAAAGGTGAAAGTGCAAGGTCAAATCGAATCGAAGATTCACCCCCCAGACTAAATATAAACATTGTCCTCAATGTTTCAAAGGTAAGGGTAATCCTAACAAAAATCTAGGCCGTTTATTAATTATGCCAAAGATAATGTTAGTCGATAAGATTAGCATATCGGATTAGCAACGAATGATGAAACTCGAGTGGAGACAAAACAACGAGCACGAGAGTCTTCATTATTCGGGCAAATCCTGGACATAAACATCAACAAGCACAAAACACGAGAAATGGAAGAGGCGCACCTCCTCACGTCACATTAGAAAGAAAATAGAAAGAAAATAGAAAAGATAAGCATGGGGTGCCTCCCACGAAGCGCTTGTTTATTATCGAGTTGTGTAGCTTAGACTCGCGCCGAATGTACTTAATCTTGGGGGAGCAAATGGAACGGACGCCCGACATGAAAAACGGAGATGCCGGGGTCAAAGACGGTATCCTCACTCCCGGCGGAGTGAAGGAATGGAGAAGTGATGTGATAAGTAAAGAATGGGTGAAACACACAGATGATAATAGCAAAGTCAAAGTTTGAATCACGGGTGGGTTGGGTGGGCAAAATAGTAAGCACCGGATCATCATGATCAAAAACCTCGTCCACCATTCCAAAAATAATCTTATCCGTACCGGATTCAAAATCAACATCGGGTGGTTTCGCGGGTGGACGAGAGGATGGAAAATCAAAGAGAAATGAGTCGGTATCGGAAATCAAATCATCATAATGAATTTCTTCATTAAGCACGTTTCTTTGGACATCATTCTCGTCATTCTCAATACCCGGTGGTATCAAGTCATCCGTAGCAAGAAATAAATCGACATCCTCTAAAAGAGGGTCACGAGACGGATTATCGGAAATAGGTAAATAATCGATCTCAAAATCAAAGCACTCGTAATCCGGAAGAGAGATATCAGCATGAGTAATGGTACTGCCACTACTCGTCTCTCCAAATCGAAAAATTTCAAGCTCGGGTAAAAAGTCACTATCCATATCGGGGATAGGAAATGAAGAGGTAATCATTGGATCAGAAGACGGAGTCGAATTTTTTAAAGCTTCGATCTTTGAAATAAGAAGATTGATATTGGATAATTTTTCACGAAGTAAATCATCTTCAATCTCATCGTCATCAAGGTCAAAATCCTTTATCTCCTCAAACTCATAATTGGAACGCGATTCCTCAACATCATCGATCTCTCCACAAGAGTCGTCATCATTCGTAGTATACTCATTGTGAGAATCGGAATAGATTTCAACATCATCATTCTCGACGTGATTATCATCATTCGTATCAACGGTTTCAAAAAGAGGGTTCGAATAGATAGTGATATTTTCATTCGGAACATCCTCAACCGGAAGCGTATCATCATCAGATTCATCAAAAGCTTCATTGTTCATCGGAGGGGGGGGAAGATGACGGTTCTTCATTCAATAACCTCTCAAGGAAAAGAATATCCCCCTCTGGATCAAAAGTAGAGTCATCAACCATCGTTGTATCTGAATCTTTATTAGCGAGACAAGCCTCGACCTCATCTAAGAATACGTCACTTCTCTCAACTGGAGTGAGAGAAGGAATGAAAGAATCGGAAATGAGAGGATCTGAGGATGGAGTGGGATTGCCACTTGAAGAAGTATCAACATGATAATTAACAAGTCTCGAAGAACATCTTGAAGAATCCGGAGGTGGGACAANAATAAGCTTATACTATAAACTAGCAGAATGATAAAAATCGCACCTATAGCTAAACTAGATGAGCAAGTAATAAACTAGTAAGATGGCTGATTTGGGGACATTTTTAGAAAAGGTGCAGACATTGAAAACAGTTAAATGGTAACTTTTAAGCGAAGGATTAAACTAGCAAATGATAAAACTAATGTATAAAAGCTACATTTTACTGGAAACAAGCAACTAGAGGTAAAGGAAAAGCTTTTATTTATGAAAGTGAACAACTAGATAAGCTAAAAACAGATTTTGAAAACCTATATTGAGACAGCAGGACTGCTGATACAATTGGGTTGAAATGGGCAAAATGGGATTGGTTTGGCTACTAAAGTCATTATGCCAGGAATCTAATAAGTGTGCTAACCTATTGTGAACCATATGAGTTAACAGAATCAACCAAAACACCTAAATCCTATGAAATGGAGTCTAAGCTATCTAAATAAGTTATAAACCATGAAACTTTCAAAACAGTTAAAAAAACTATAAACCTACCTTAAACTACTAGAATTAACTTCTAAACAACTTATAGGACTATATTAAAGCAGATTAAAATAAGCTAAGTGACCAAATCAAGCTTTGACTCAAAAAGTCCACTTAACCCAAACGCCCCTTTAAGTCTAAACTGATGAGATTTTTGAGATGAAAAACAAGTTTAAACAACTGAAAGCTCTTAGTGAGCTATAATTTGAGCTTATCAAAGCTTTTAGAACAGTAATGATGGATTAAAACAATAAACAAGCTCAAAAGAAATACGAGACAGAGTTTAAAGAGCACAACTGAATTTTTATTGAAACCAAAAACTGAGATTACAAATGCTGGAAATCATTAATCATAAACGTAATACAAGATAAAACTGAGATTAAACTAACTTAAACCTAAAGCTACACTAATTTCTACCCTACTCCTAATGAGTGAATCCGTGGGTGAGGAGGGCTTTTTATAGCCTGAAGAGAGAGGGGATTAGGGCTTCAGCAGAAGGCTCTGGAACTTCTAATCTCAGCCTTTGATCATTCTTATGTTGTCATCCCATCAATCAATAGCCATTGGATTAAAATGCCACATCAATTCGGCCAATAGGAAAGCTCTAAGCTGCCATGTGTGCATAAGGATGTCGACATCACATCTGACAAGTCAGACCTTCTAGATAGATGCTTAGTACGAGGTTTCTATATGGGAGCAGGGTAAATGTGGGTGAAGAAGAAGAACAGTAAAAGGGTAAGGCGCATTTGGTTATTATTTTTTTTTTATTAATGTTTGACTGGAAGAAAGGTTGACCGGGTCATAGGTTTGGGTTTAGTGGTTTAATAAAGGTTTTAATGGACCGGGTTGTGTTTAGTTAAAGGGATATGGGCGGGGTGATTTCAATGGGATAATGGGCTTGGTGTAAATTATGGGTTTGGCAGATTTAAGTGGTAGTGAACTTAAGGATTTTAAGGTATAGTTTTAGATGAGAATTGCAAGGATTAAAAGTGTAAAATGTTAAACCCTGAGGACCAATGATCGTGGCAATATCAAGCGGTTAAGCTTAAACACGAGTCGTAGTCCCAACGAGGGTTGAACTGATCCAGTCAAGTAAGTCGTGAGTTATGTGATGTGAATAGGTTTGAAAGATGATATTTGGTTTTAGTTATCACTACGAGAAAACTTTAAGATTTAACAACAACTTAAAAAAGGAGAACGTGTTTAAGAGAAATAGAATTAAGAACTAAAGAAAACATGAAACTTGAAGAAACTACAAGTAAAAGAAATGGAAAAATATTTTTGGCTTTTGTATATTTGATTTAACGAAAATGATTAAGTGCAAAGATGAAAGAAATAAAAGAAAGAAACAACAAGTAAACAAAATAAAAGAAAGAAAAATTAAATAAGTAAGTAAAGTTTGTTTTTGGTTTTTAGTTTTAATAAACGAAAAGAAAGTAAGAAAGAAAAACTAAAGATTATAAAAGAAAACTTAAAAGAGTTTAAAGGATATAAAAGTTTAAACGAACTAATTAGACTAAACAAAACTTAAAAGATTTTTTTAGAAAATTCGACGGAGTTACGTTTAGATTTAATAAAAGAAATCCTCACTCGAAAGAACGATGAGGTAATGAGAAGCCAAACCCGGCTTGTAAAAGAAATAGATAGAAGACGACACAAGTAAAGACTTAGACTCGCTAAACTAGAAGAAAACCATACTCATACTTGCAAAAGACTAAGGTCATACTCGCAACACATGAAATTGATACCATACTCGCTATTGTAACCCATACTCGCTAAGATACAAGAAGACCATACTCGCAAGTATTGAAACTCATACTCACAAACAGTTAGCCAAGACATACTCGCTAACAAGAACTAGCATACTCGCTATCAAGTGAAAATGATACTCGCTATGTTTTGATCCATACTCGCTATTCTTTTGACCCATACTCGCAATCTTTTAGATGATACTCGCTATAGAAAACATGCATACTCGCTAAGGATGTTCATACTCGCAAAATATAAAAGGAAAATTTCTATACTCGCTAAACTAGGTTTTCCAAACTCGCAAAGAAACCAAGAAGGTTTTGCTACTCGCTAAACCCTAAAGAAAAAAACTTGGAACAAATTTTACGTGACACCACAGATTCAAAACAAATAAATTCTAATAAGACCTTAATGAAAAACAAGTTTAAAATACTAAATAGCTTATAAATAAGCCAAATAAGCCGCGACCCAAAACAAGCCCTAAATCATTTTTTTTATATTATTCGAATAAGAAAACCATGCAAAGGTGACAAAAGTTTTATAAAAGCTTGTATGAAAGATAAGATTAAACTTAAAACTTGTAGAGATTAAACAAGAAAGATTAAGACGAAGATGAATAAGCTAGAAGGATAAAAAGTTTAAGACATGGAAAATTAAAAATGCATTAATTAAAAACTTACACACACTAAACAAAAACTAAAATAAGGACTAGCTTATGAATGAAGCCACCATGAGGTATTTATCATGCTAGGAGGGGTCCAAGTTTGTCTTCGTGTACATTTTGCCCCCCTAGAGTTTTACATCTCATGAAAACAACACATAAACTACATTACAAGATTACTAAACGTTCCAAATACTAAATGTAACTCTTGTAACTTGAGGTTGCGTGTTGACGTTTCTTCCAAGGGTCTTTAAAGACTTAAAAGTGATCACTTGCTCGAATTTGTAAAGCTTAACGTAATAATTATCTTTGAACTTCGATTAAGCGTCTCTTTCATTTTCTCGAGCCTTTAAGAAATAAATTCATCGTCACGGGCTTTTCTTAAGTAGATTTCATCTTTGATTTGACTTTAAAACTCTTTTCCAAATCTCGTGCTCGTTTTAGGCTTTTTGGTTGCTTTTGATGTCGTTTTTGCAATATCCTTTCCTGCACAGTCACAAACACAAAAACACGATATCTTTGGCGTTTAACGTTAGTTTTTGGTCTTATAGAGCCTGAAAATGGTGAATAAAAGGTATGTGAATAAGCACATACCAACCAATGTTGTCATATTTGCAAAATTCATCCAAGGACCATTTGTGATAATTGATGAGACTTCAAGGGCGATATTTGACATGTTGAGCATAATTGAGATCCACAATGAAAATTTCATCCCCGGCCTCAGCTTTTTGAACTCTTTCCAAAATCCCGTGCTCGTGTTGTCGTTTTTGGCTCGGTTTTCGTCCATTTACACAATATCCATACCTGCACATTAAAAAACACAAAAACAACATATATTTGACATTTTAGGTCGGTTTTTTTGGTCTTTTTGGTCGGGTTTTTGGTCAAATAAAGGTATGTGATTTAACACATACCATCATGACAGTGGTTGTACCTGCATTAAAACAGTTAGCAATAATACGACCGGTACTTACAGGTTCGGAATGAGAGATCGTCAACAACGTAGTGTGAAGAATCCTTCTAACCCTTACCAAGGCCTTTCCCAAATCGGATGCCTTCGAGAGAGCTTACGAGATATACCTAAGTACATCAACGATTGGGTGAGTCACTGGAGATCACCCCACGACTATAGACCATTTGGAACAACCGCAAACACTAAGCGTAATTCACAAGGAATTACCGAAGTGACCGGCTGTCAGAGCTGTTTGATGTTGACCCTGGCAGGATTTCCGTTCAATCATTAAGAAATACATAAGTAAATTCTCTCATAAACGTTCTCGGCAGATGGCTAAGATCTGCTTAGGACTTGAAAATTTACACTTAGTGTTCATTGATGCAGAAACACTAGTGTAGAAGTATTAAGTGTTCCTAAGAGATCTTTGATGTATCTCGTTGCTCTAGACTCAATAAGTGCACATTTAGTCGTCGGAGACTGGGGTGGTGTCTCCTGTTTCAATATCAACATAGCTCGTAATGAGCGGTCGATAGATTATGCAGGGTTCCCCGTGAGAATGAAACAAGCTCTTTTGAGGGAACTTGAGTGGCTTAGAAGGCGAGGTGCATTGCGTCACTAGGTCCATGACGTCTTAATCTTGAATACCGGTGTCGCCTTAACAACGACCAGTAGCATATGAATTGAATCCGGTGTCTGACCTAAGGTTGAACAAATGGAGGGCTATTTCTTTTCACCATTTTCTTTACATTTCTTTTTAATTCTTCAACCCCTTATTTCTCATTTCATTCTTTTCTCTTTTTTTTTCATATCATACCTAAGGACTTCTAGTTTCTAACTATTGGTGTTGTCCTTGGGTAGATCCCTCTGGTTCAGGCGGATCATAGGACGGTTATTCCTAAACTTAGTCACCTTATAGCTCCATGACTATCCTATTGTTGCCATTCAACCGAACATTTGAAAATCTCTCAAAGTGTTTATGATTATGAAACATATTTTGTTAACACTTTGAGGGTTTTGATTTCTTATGAAAGACTCCCCCTTCACATATGCTCGTGAATGTNAGGACGGTTATTCCTAAACTTAGTCACCTTATAGCTCCATGACTATCCTATTGTTGCCATTCAACCGAACATTTGAAAATCTCTCAAAGTGTTTATGATTATGAAACATATTTTGTTAACACTTTGAGGGTTTTGATTTCTTATGAAAGACTCCCCCTTCACATATGCTCGTGAATGTTTTCAAAAATTTGCACATGCGGGAGGAGTTGGCACTTTTTGAATTGATCCACTCTTAATAGACATATACCCGAGGGACATATTTACGTTGCTTAGTTAAAGGGATCCATTATCAGCTTTTAGGTGACAACTAGCCCTAATAACTAACTTGAAGTTGTTAACATTCCTAAAAGGAAGTTAGACCCGTCAGAGTAAACATCTAAGAAGAGCTTCTCGAAATAGTACTTTCTACTTGGATAAATCCTTTCGAATACTAACATTTGTTGTTTCGTCAATTCATGGGTCAATTCTGAGTCGAGCTCGCACGAGATATAACATAATCACCATATTTTAATAACTTTTTCATCTTCTCCCCCTCAAAAATAGCATATTAAATGTTGTTTTTTGTTAAACGTTTTGATTAAAATATGCCTTTTTGAGTCTTATGAGGAGAATCCAACAAGAAATTTTAAACTCAAGAACGATGTTTTTGGTCAAGTACTCCCCCTCAACAAGTGACTGCTTATTGAGGTTAAATACTTGTCTTTTGAGTAGAATTTTGAGAAAACTTGAAAATTTTGTTAATTCTACTCAACAGTAAGAAGCTTTCGCTCCTTATATTAGGATTGTGGCACTGAAGCGTACCACAGGGTCTTTTAAGTACAAAGTGCGGGTTGTACACTGTTATGTGTGCACAAGCCGTAGTAATCACAAATCAATCAATCAATATAAGAAATATTGAAATTTTGGTACCCGAGAAATCCAGCTATTGTTCATCACCGGTTATGGCCTCAAAGTCTATGTATTGAGGATCAGGTCGTTGGAAGGTTCTAACCGGAAATGATTGTCATACACCAATGTAGCTTTCCAATCTCCTGATCTGCTCACGACGATACAACCTCTCTTCAATCGAACGAACAAAGTTGCGAACTTGTCGTCTCGCATTAGCCTTCCACCTAGGAGTTTCTCCCTTGTTCATATTTTTCTTATCATCTTGCAACCTTTGGACTAACCCCTCCCGAACTGTTTTAAGCGTAGCATCACAAAATTTGTGAAGCTCATCGAACCTCATGTATCTGAGTTGATTCCGTTTGTTAAGGTAGGTGAATCCAAATGAGGGTTGTTGAATGAGCATGAACTGTGACGCTTCTTCAATTCCAAGAAATGTGAGTTGTGGTTTGGTCAAGTTGATCTTATTCTGATAACTTTCAACACCCAACTGAAGATCTTCCACTCTTTCTTAAACTATTACTCGTCTGATGTAGAGAAGTAGAGTTGCGATGAAGTTGTAATGAGTTTCAGTTGAAAAGCGTGTGGAAAACTAGAAGGGGGGGTTGAATAGTTTTACGTCCGTTTTAAAATTTATAAAAACAAGTTTGTTTTAAAAACATCGATTCTAGTTTATGTGAATTCAATACTTGCACAATATGAACAATTATAGAGTTACTAACTAACTAAGCAAATATAGTATAAGTAAATAAGTAATGAAAGAATAGAGTTAGAAAGATCAAACCACAACACAAGGATTTATAGTGGTTCGGCTACAAGGTCACCTTCCTTGTTCCTACTCCACTCCCCGAGTCACCTACTCGAGAGTTTTCTTCACTATGTCAACAAACTCCCTTGTGGCGGAGAAACCTTACAC
>LBNU01023340.1:0-48658 GCA_014162995.1 Artemisia annua
CAAGCATTCTTTGTAGAAACCAAATATTCTACCCATGACATAGTCTACTCCTCTACGTCTATCCTCATCATTCCTATAGTAGACCGCTTGCTTATGCTCCTTTTCGATGTTTGATAAAAGCCGGAGTTGCTCTATCTTATATGGCATTTGGTAGGCTACCTCATTGGTCTCGTCCTTGAATCTAACTATCCCTAGAGATGGGTCATAATTCATCTTAGAGGCCTCAACAAATGGCTTACCAAAAACTACTTGAGTCAAGCATGCATCTACTACCGGACGAATATGTTCCATGATCACAAAGTCGGTGACATAGGTAAAGTTTCCTACATACACACGCAATCCTCTTACTCTCCCCACAAAGGCACAAAGTTGCTCATCCAACCTGTGTTGGGAAATATCCTAGGTCCAAGTTGCTTTTTCATTATCCAATTGTAAAGGATCCTAGTCATGATGTTTATAGGTGATCTAAGGTCTATGTTAGCCTTTCACACATGCACATGCCCAATGTTGCATGGTATGTTGATGTTGGATGGGTCACTCGTTGATGCGCGTGATGTGTCATTGCGGTTTAGTAGTGTTAATGCCTACTCAAGTTTTACATTTATATTTAGCCGACTTATCAATAACACACACACTTAACGAGCAGTGTACCCGGTCAGTTTGTATATAATGGTAAGCAGAGTGTCGATCACTAAGAGTGGAACGTATTATCTAGTTATCCTAATCAGTATTTTAATATCGAGGTTAGTTTTACAATCTAATCTAACGAAAGGGGTTCAGCCTGAGAGAATGGCACAGTTTGGTCATCTAATTAAACAGTAAATACTAATGAGAACAAATCAGCGAATAACATACACGTACACAGATAGATAATAGAGACAATAAGAAGACCTGTCCTGATAATTAAGCAGCTTGTCACTTGTTTTATTGCTAGTTTTATATGAAGTGTATATAATTAATCTGTACTCGTTGGTTTCATTATATCGGCGAATAAACCCTTAATGATTACTTATGAATATCCTACTTATCCAAAGACATCGGAGTAAATAGGTGAGGAAGGGGTATGGCGGCCCAGCAGTGCTCAGCTAGACACAGAGGTAATCAATGCACTAATATAAGTTCACCAAAGACATCAAACATATAAACTTTAATCGATGGGAAAGCAATTTTAAGGCGGGCATTTGATATTACGTACTCACAAACTACCGGCCATCAATCCTGATGAATTAAGGCTTACTATTACAATAAAACAAAACTACTTAATGAATTAAATACATGCAGGACCTTCTTCTACGAATTGTGCCTCTATTTATAGTGTAAATGAAACCCTAGCACGTCCCTGAAGAGGTATGACAAGCAAGTGATCGGCCTCATCATTGAAGTAGCTCATTAATGTAGAAAATATAACTGCCATGTAAAGTACGCCGCGCATCTGGTGTAAAACCGGCGAGCTTCATTTCGCGTAACCGGCGCTTATATAGTATATAACCGGTGCACTTCATGTTTGACTCGTAGATATATAGTTGACCAAAGATGCCCGTAAGCGGCGCTCTTTCTACTTATAACCGGCGTGCTTCAGTCCAACTACTAATAATAAGGTTATTTATCATATAATTCACATAATATCGGGGGTATAAATATGTATAATACGAGACTCATCAGTGCCTTCTACCTCAGATCGTATGAACTTTCATACCCAGTTGGCTAATATTACATGGCATATATGAAAGTCTCGAAACGAGTATATTTTCAATGAAATTAAGCCTTGTCCATCGCGGACTTTATCATCGTTTAGCTGTATCGATCACGATCTTAGTTCACTGTATCCAACATCACTTCCCACATTTTGTGTTTCGGTTGTAAGTGAATCTCAAGAGATTTCACTTCGGAGGATCCCCTAACTGATAACTGTGTAAAGTTTAATTATGATGCTGCTTATAAATCAAACCGAGCATCTTTAGGTATCATTGTTCAAAACTGTACAAGGTCTATCATTATATGTTCTAGTTAAATATTTTCTACCTCTTTTCCCCTCATAGCTGAGCTCTATGCAATCCAAAGTGCTTGTCGTCTAGCTATCTCTTATGGTTGGCAAAATGCTACAGTTGAATCGGACTCTAAAGTGGCTATTTCATTTGCCTGTACAGAGTTGATCCTCTTTGGTCTATATCTACTGATGCGCGTGATGTGTCGTTGCGGTTTAGGAGTGTTAATGCCTATTCAAGTTTTACATTTATATTTCGCCGACTTATCAATAACACACACACACTTAACGAGCAGTGTACCTGGTCAGTTTGTATATAATGGTAAGCAGAGTGTCAATCACTAAGAGTGGAACGTATTATCTAGTTATCCTAATCAGTATTTTAATATTTAAGTTAGCTTTACAGTCTAATCTAACGAAAGGGGTTCAGCCTGAGAGACTGGCACAGTTTGGTTATTTAATTAAACAGTAAATACTAATGAGAACAAATCAGCGAATAGCATACACGTACACAGATAGATAATAGAGACAATAAGAAGACATGTCCTGATAATTAAGTAGCTTGTCACTTGTTTTATTGCCAGTTTTATATGAAGTGTATATAATTAATCCGTACTCGTTGGTTTCATTATATCGGCGAGTAAACCCTTAATGATTACTTATGAATATCCTACTTATCCAAAGACATCGGATTAAATAGGTGAGGAAGGGGTATGGCGGCCCAAGCAGTGCTCAGCTAGACACAGAGGTAATCAATGCACTAATATAAGTTCACCAAAGACATCAAACATATAAACTTTAATTGATGGGAAAGCAATTTTAAGGCGGGCATTTGATTTTGCGTACTCACAAACTACCGGCCATCAATCCTGATGAATTAAAGCTTACTATTACAATAAAACAAAACTACTTAATGAATTAAATACATGCAGGACCTTCTTACAGCTCTAAGATCTTCGTTTGGTGTGTGTCTTGTGTTGCTTGTTCGTCTGAATTCGCCTCCTTAGGGTTATGGTACACACCAAATTCGTCTAGGTCTTGGGGTATTTATAGTATCTGTCTGAGGGTTCGATGCGGCGCATGTAATGAGCAGATGCGGCGCATTGACTTAACTTCGCGTGGGATCCAAGCTTATTATATTCTGGAATATTCGTACACCGCCATTAGATGCGGCGTAACTTGAATCTTTATGCGGCGCATGTCCTTCAGTTGTCTTGGATTGTTTCTGGTGAAGTCTTGATAGTGATACGCCGTATGTCAATTGTGTGATGCTGCGTACCTGGAGTAGAACGAGCTTGATCTTCTTCTTTGACCAGAGTTTCATATGCGGCGCATGGTAGAATTCCATGCCACGCATTCTTCAAAGTCAAGCAATGGTCTTCGAATTCATCTAAGCATGATATTGCGGCGTATCTGTTGAGTTAGATACAACGCATCTTCTGGATTTCAGTAGACTTTTGACATCTTGCTCATTTTGCTCCGTAATTAGTCCAAAATCGCCAAGTTTCACCTTTTACCTGTTTTTACCTGAGAATCACTAAAGTAAACATTAAAGCACCGATTCTCATACATAATAGAGTAAAACAAGTTAATTAAATAGGATAAATGATGATAATAAAATGTACTTATTTGAGTTCATCAAATATCCCCCCACTTGAACTTTACTTGTCCCCAAGTAAACCTTAGATTTAATCTTATGAAAATATATCCTAAAAGGTATTAGGATTTGTTTTTAATAGTTAAGCACGTATTCGTTTAATCATAATCACACAACCAACCACTTAACGAAGTAGAAACAAAATAATTTTTCAGTATAAAATAATTCTAAATCGTTTAATTGCTAGTTGTGACAAATATTCTATCATAAGCTTGACAAGTATACGCATCTCCCCCACTAATGCCAAGGAGTAACAAGTCTAAAGCGGTAAAATGGGTTAGTTGGTTAAGGGTTGATCATCCTTTTTAATCTCTATCGATCTCATATTCCAGAAAAGGCGACAAAATCACGAATACATGATCGAATCCACGACCAAGATACTCGCAATTGCTCAATTCCTTAACTCGAATAGGCTAACTATAGGAACAAGTAATCTTTACCAATAACATTATATCAAAAAGGGCGACAAAATCATAAATACATAGCCGAATCACGACTACGATACTTAAGATTGCTCAAATCCCTAATCTCAATAAATCAAAGGTTTGAATGAAGAATGATATAGGGTATGGATAATATTTGGGATATAAATTGGTGTAAAATAATAATGAACAAAACAAATAGATTAAAATCCTAAGTGTGGTTAATTACTTTCCCAACCATCCCATGAATAAGACTCATATCATTAAATAACTCACGCTTTTGACTCATGTAACTCACGCTTTAGGTAGACACGAATTATACTCAATAAAATCTTAAACAAAGAATAACCTTAGTTGGCGTTCCCGTAACGGCCAACTCCCATTCAATCATAAATATAATATACAACAACAAATAGTGGTGATATCTCCCACTTTACAAAACTTTACATAAGTTGGTTAAAACAAACTTCCAACTTTTTCTTCTTTCTTTTTCTTTTCTATTTTTTCAATTTTTTTTTACTGTGTAAAATTTCACAACTTTTTCTATCACGATTTTTCCGGATGATTTTTCCATACTTTTTATAACTTTCAGAAATAACTGTAATAGTGAAAGTAGTAAACACACGAAAAATAAACTAAAAATATACAATATGTACTTTCACTTCAATTGCATTGTGCAATTTCCCGACCTAACCAAAGATAATGAGTCACACGAACACAGGTAATGTAAGGAAACACACTTTGCCTAAAGTAACTAACCACGGATTTCAATCTACAGGGTAGGCTAAAGTGTAAGGGTGTAATGAAACATTTTAACAAAGGTGTAAGAAACGAAAGGAATGGCTCTGAGGGTTTTTCTAGGGGTATCTTACTCTAAAAATGAGAGTAACAAAAGGGTTTATACGGGGGTTAACTAACCGGTGTAGTTAGTTAATATCACATAACATATAAAGGCTTTTTTCGGTGTAATCCTAGAATTTTACCAAGTTAGACAAGTCACTCCAATTATATCGATAATACTCATTATGGTGGTCTCGAATAGTATACAAGCCAAGTTCTAAAGTTTACAAGTCACCAACACACTAAAGTTTTTGATTATAGGCAAAAAGTAATGTTATGTGTGCGGCCATGTAATTTAGACTTAACAAAAACATGCTAAAAATTTTTAAATTTTGATATATTAAGTGCATTTTAAGCATTTTTTTGAAAAAGTTTGGACAAGTAAGTGTTCTAATTCTCCATCCCCCCACTTAAGTTAAAGAACGTCCTCGTTGTTTGTTTTAAAGGTTTAAAAACTGGAAAATAAAAGAATTAGAACAGAAAAACTTCCCTGATATTTGCTCGGAATGATCCTCCATTATGCGTTTACGAGCAAAGATCAACTTTCTTGTGGATTAGAACGTTTAAGCTTCATGAATGATGTTTCCACAAAAAGTGCAGGAATCTATAATACCGCCTAGACTTTAACACACCTGAGTTAAGAAGGTTCAAACTTGCATAATACATTAGTAGTTAGTGAAAATAAAACCTAAAAATTAAAATTGTAAATCATCAGGTCAGTCGATACGCCGCATCCTATGGAAGAAGATGCGCCGTATCGAGCCTGGAACTAATACGAATCAGAATAAAAGATGTGTCCTATCCTTAAACAGGGATGCACTGCATTAAATAAACTGACAGAATGTTTTAAAGTTGTAAAATAAAAATGCAGAAAAATAAAATAAGATATGACCAGTGTAGATGATACGCCGTATTCCATGGTGGAGATGCGCCGCATCTTCTGCAGGTCTGACAGACTCGATTTAAACAGAAAAATAAGATAAAAGTTTCGGGTTGTCTCCCGGTCAGCACTAGTCTTTGTTCCAGAGTATTCAAGTTAGACTCATGTTCAGCTCCTATTTTGTTCTCGTCAAACTCGACAACCTCGTTATCTGCGTTGTCGATGTAATTATCAAAGTACTTCTTTTCAGGTCGTGCATTCGGAACATAACTTCCTTAATCGCCCTTGACAATTGGTGCACTTCAATCGTCAATTCTCTAATCATATAGTTTTGTTATTTCAGCAACAGTTCATAATGCTCCTTATCACATTCGTGGGCGAACTTATATACAATCTCATCGATTGTAAGTTTGATCTTTTGTACTCTGAACCAGCTTGGGAAAATATCAATCATGATTCCTGAAACAAAAACAAATAGGCTTCGCAGTAAAAATATTCTAAGATACAGGAAAGATGATAAGAATTTTCTCCGTTCGGGGTAAATAAAAGTTGCTGATAACTGAAGACGATGTGCCGTATCCTTAAAATAGCATACGCCGTATCTTATTACGTCAAAATTAAACCAGACTTTTATTTTAGAAAATAGATACGCCGCTTTTGAATTAGAATGTGCCGTACCTGTAAGATATCAAAAATCAATTATATTTATAAAATTAAATGCGCCGTATTAGCAAAAACTAATGCACCGTATTTTCGTTACGGTTCAAAATACAAGATTTTTGATTTAGTAGATGCGCCGTATCGATAAACTCGATGCGTCGCTTCTGTTTAATAATTCGAAAACTGTTTTTAATTTAATTATTAAATACGCCGTATCTGTTAAAACAGATGCGTCGCATGGCGTTAGGGTTTCGAAAAATTCTTTATTAAAAACAGAATACGCAGTATCTTGGGGAAAGATGCGTCGTACTCGAATTATTACACGCGTTGTATTTTTATAAAATTAAAACGCAATACGCCGCATCCGAGAAACAGATGCGCCGTATCGTTTGTATCAGGACAATACAACGACAACAGTTAGTACAAGAAAAAAAATAAAAATAAAAATTACAGAAAATAAAACACACAAAAAACAGTAAATATGCAAATTATACAATGAATGCAATCTATCTAATATACAACAAGTTAGGGGTTAGTGTCTAAAAACCTAATAAAAAGAAAAACTAATTAAAATACTAATAAATCTAACAGATAATAACAATTCACTCCCCAGCAGCGGCGCCAAAAACTTGATGCACGTGATGTGTCGTTGCGGTTTAGCAGCGTTAATGCCTATTCAAGTTTTACATTTATATTTAGCCGACTTATTAATAACACACACACTTAACGAGCAGTGTACCCGGTCAGTTTGTATATAATGGTAAGCAGATTGTCGATCACTCAGAGTGGAACGTATTATCTAGTTATCCTAATCAGTATTTTAATATCTAAGTTAGCTTTACAGTCTAATCTAACGTAAGGGGTTCATCCTGAGAGACTGGCACAGTTTGGTTATTTTAATTAAACAGTAAATACTAATGAGAACAAATCAGCGAATAACATACACGTACACAGATAGATAATAGAGACAATAAGAAGACCTGTCCTGATAATTAAGCAGCTTGTCACTTGTTTTATTGCTAGTTTTATATGAAGTGTATATAATTAAGCCCGTACTCGTTGGTTTCATTATATCGGCGAGTAAACCCTTAATGATTACTTATGAATATCCTACTTATCCAAAGACATCAGATTAAATAGGCGAGGAAGGGATATGGCAGCCCAAACAGTGCTCAGCTAGACACAGAGGTAATCAATGCACTAATATAAGTTCACCAAAGACATCAAACATATAAACTTTAATTGATGGGAAAACAATTTTAAGGCGGGCATTTGATTTTGCGTACTCACAAACTACCGGCCATCAATCCTGATGAATTAAAGCTTACTATTATAATAAAACAAAACTACTTAATGAATTGAATACATGCATGACCTTCTTACAGCTCTAAGATCTTCGTTTGGNGTGTCGTATCCTTAAACAGGGATGCGCCGCATTAAATAAACTGACAGAATGTTTTAATGTAGAAACATAAAAATGCAGAAAAATAAAATAAGATATGACCAGTGCAGATGATACGCCGCATTCCATGGTGGAGATGCGCCGCATCTTCTGCATGTCTGACAGACTCGACACAAAACAGAAAATTGATAAAAATTTTTGGGTTGTCTCCCGGTCAGCACTTGTCTTTATTCCAGAGTCTTCAAGTTAGACTCACGTTCAGCTCCTATTTTACTCTTGCAACGTGCCATCCTTCTTCCTTCATTCGAAAGATGTTACCATATAGTTCTGCAACATTCTCTTCAGATCGGGTAAGCTTGTCAGACTCGGCAATCTTGAGGGCGGCATATTCTTCCATCGGTCCTAGGGAATATTTAATCACTTCAAATCTTTTAGTAGTAAAGGTCGGAGGTTTCTGATATGGTATCCTAAGAAGTTGACATTTCCTCTTCTTGAATGATTCAATATCATTGTCGACAAAGGTAGACTCTTGATTGCAACTAAGGTAATCTCCAAGCTCGTCTGTTAGTTCTTCATAAATTTCTTTATTCGATTCAGGAAGATTTCCCGTAACATCTTCAATAGGATGGTAACTCTACTCACTACTTGATTCACAATCCCCTTAAATTCTGTCCCATTCCTTCTAAAGTTTCCATTGTAATCTTCGGTCAAGCTTTGTATAATCATTGAAGCTTTTATGTAACAATTCCAAAAATGTCATGTCCCTAGGTTCGCGAAGTTCTTTAAGTCCTTTGATTCTTGCTTTTTCTTGTAAGGCTTCGTTTTTCCTTTCACCATCTTCAACCAAGTCATACCAACTGTAATCTACAAAACTAATATAATCTCCGTTTTGTGTCATGCCAATTAAATTCCCCCCATTACAGATTCCGTCATTCCTCCAATCACAGCTTGGCCATTGACAAGTTCCGTCCTTGAAGCGAATGGGCTCGCAGCTATGCACTAGTTCATCGTAAAATACTGACTTATTGGAAACCCATGGAATTTGATCATTCCATTCATATAACCAAGTATTCTTGAATGCGTCAAAAGTTTTGAATCCAGGTAAGTCTCCAGTGAGCACATCAGTATCGACTTTTAACAGATAGTTAAATTTGTTAAATTCCTTACATAGAGGGGTTTCATAATCAAACAAGTTTGTTTCAATTCTAAACAATTCACCCTCTTCGTTGTCTATTTCCTCTTCGTCATTCCCTGTTCTCCAGTAAGTCCAGAGTTCGTTCTTCAGAGACAAATTCATCTTCTCAGGGAAAAGAAATTTAGGTTTTAGCCAATAGGTGAAATCACGGCTAAACTTCTCCAAAAATTTTATTTTAACTTCAACCCAACTGTCATAATGTTTGTCGAGTTCGAAGTCCAGCCAACGCATTGCTTCCCCTGTAAGCGTATTTGGAAAGACTCGGAGCATGAATTGATTATAGGTCTTATTCTTTGTTTTGTAGAGTTTAGCAATTTCAAGGATCCTTTCCACGTGTTGATCGGCGTTATCATTCCAGAATCCTTGAAAGGTATTGTCTCGTAACAATTTGAGAAATTCCCCATTTACACCAAACTTGCGGTTCCCTTCGTACCATTGATTGGCAATCTTTGTACTACTGTTAGCTTGCGTAATATCTCTTGTTGGCAGCATTGTGGTTTCAGGTGCTTCCTGAAATTAGCATAAAACAATCAGTAGGATTTGTTCAAGAAAGTATGACATTAGGAACTTAACAACTAAAACGGAATATGAAAAATAAAAGTTGCTGATATCTGCAGACGATGCGCCGTATCCTTGAAAAAGGATACGCCGTATCTTATTACGTTAAAATTAAATCAGACTTTTATTTAGAAAATAGATATGCCACTTTTGAATTAGAATGCGTCGTACCTGTAAGATATCAAAAATCAATTATATTTATAAAAATTAAATGCGCCGTATTAGCAGAAGCTAATGCGCCGTATTTTCGTTACGTTTTAAAATACAAGATTTTTGATTAAGTAAATGCGCCGTATCGATAAAATCGATGCGTCGCTTCTGTTTAATAATTCGAAAAACTTTTTTAATTTAATTATTAGATACGCCGTATCTGCTAAAAAATGTGCGTCGCATGGCGTTAGGGTTTCGAAAAATTCCTTATTAAAAACAGAATACGCCGTATCTTGGGGAAAGATACGTCGTACTCGAGTTATTAAACGCGTTGTATTTTATAAAATTAAAACGCAATACGTCGCATCCGAGAAACAGATGCGTCGTATCGTTTGTATCAACACAATACAACGACAGCAGTTAGTACAAGAAAGAAAAAAATAAAAATAAAAATAAAAATAAAATAAAAAGATAATTATAGAAAATAAAAACACACAAAAACAGTAAATATGCAAATTATACAATGAATGCAATCTATCTAATATACAACAAGTTAGGGGTTAGTGTCTAAAAACCTAATAAAAAGAAAAACCTAATTAAAATACTAATCAATTTAACAGATAATAACAATTCACTCCCTGACAGCGGCCCTGAAAACTTGATGCGCGTGATGTGTCGTTGCGGTTTAGCAGTGTTAATGCCTATTCCAGTTTTACATTTATATTTAGCCGACTTATCAATAACACACACACTTAACGAGCGGTGTACCCGGTCAGTTTGTATATAATGGTAAGCAGAGTGTCAATCACTAAGAGTGGAACGTATTATCTAGATATCCTAATCAGTATTTTAATATCTAAGTTAGCTTTACAGTCTAATCTAATGAAAGGGGTTCAGCCTGAAAGACTGGCACAATTTGGTTATTTAATTAAACAGTAAATACTAATGAGAACAAATCAGCGAATAGCATACACGTACACAGATAGATAATAGAGACAATAAGAAGACCTGTCCTGATAATTAAGTAGCTTGTCACTTGTTTTATTGCTAGTTTTATATGAAGTGTATAAAATAAGCCCGTACTCGTTGGTTTCATTATATCGGCGAGTAAACCCTTAATGATCACTTATGAATATCCTACTTATCCAAAAACATCGGATTAAATAGGCGAGGAAGGGGTATGGCGGCCCAAGCAGTGCTCAGCTAGACACAGAGGTAATCAATGCACTAATATAAGTTCACCAAAGACATCAAACATATAAACTTTAATTGATGGGAAAGCAATTTTAAGGCGGGCATTTGATTTTGCGTACTCACAAACTACCGGCCATCAATCCTAATGAATTAAAGCTTACTATTACAATAAAACAAAACTACTTAATGAATTAAATACATGCAGGACCTTCTTACAGCTCTAAGATCTTCGTTTGGGTGTGTCCTGTGTTGCTTGTTCGTCTGAATTCGCCTCCTTAGGGTTATGGTGCACACCAAATTCGTCTATGTCTTGGGGTATTTATAGTTTATGTCTGAGGGTTCGATGCGGCGCATGTATTGAGCAGATGCGGCGCATTGACTTAACTTCGCGTGGGGTCCAAGCTTATTATATTCTGGAATATTCGTACACTGCCATTAGATGCGGCGTAACTTGAATCTTTATGCGGCGCATGTCCTTCAGTTGTCTTGGATTGTTTCTGGTGAAGTCTTGATAGTGATACGCTGTATGTCAATTGTGTGATGCGGCGTATCTGGAGTAGAACGAGCTTGATCTTCTTCTTTGACCAGAGTTTCATATGCGGCGCATGGTAGAATTCCATGCGACGCATTCTTCAAAGTCAGGCAATGGTCTTCGAATTCATCTAAGTATAATATTGTGGCGTATCTGTTAAGTTAGATACGGCGCATCTTCTGGATTTCAGTAGACTTTTGACATCTTGCTCATTTTGCTCCGTAATTAGTCCAAAATCGCCAAGTTTCACCTTTTACCTGTTTTTACCTGAGAATCACTAAAGTAAACATTAAAGCACCGATTCTCATACATAATAGAGTAAAACAAGTTAAATAAATAGGATAAATGATGATAATAAAATGTACTTATTTGAATTCATCATCTGCTATAGTAGTGGACATCAAAATGTGGGCATCTCAACTTGGTATCTCCTTCTCATGGGTTAAGCATGACTATAATTTAGCGGCTCATCATATTGCTAAGTTAACTTTTAGATCTCATAAAAAATTTGTTTGGAATGTTAGTTTCCCGATGTAATTACCTCCGTTGCGAGGAGTGATACGATATAAGTTTTTTTCGGTCTTCGGCCTTTCTTTTGCTCAAAATTATTATTATTATTATTATTATTATTATTATTATTGTTGTTGTTGTTGTTGTTGTTGTTGTTGTTGTTGTTGTTGTTGTTGTTATTATTATTCAGTTTTTTTAAAATAAAATTTTAAATATTTTAATATAACTTGCTTTTTCCCATTTTATTTTTTTCCAATCAAATACGTGTTAGTTTTTACAAATTTCAATTTCTTCGAATTACAAATCTTTAACATTCTAATTCCTTAACATTTCAATTCTTTCACATTCCAATTTCATAGACATATTCCAATTTCATCAAAAACATTCTGTGAACCAAACGGGACCTAAGTAAACTTTTGTGAAACTTTATAAATGTATGTGGTGTTTTATTAAATGATGCAAGAATTTAATGCATTGTGCATGATAAAATTTTCTTTGAGTATTATACAAGTTTTAGCATTCATATTCATGCGCCTTAAATGATTTTGGTCAAATGAAAATTTCAGTAAAAATTGTTTACTTGAACTTTTATTTAATACATTTTTATATTTGTCATTGACTCCTCCCAAACTAACCAGTTAACCAGGTGTGGTCAACAAAGTCAAATGAGGAAGAGAGTGATCAATATATGATCCGTTGAAAGCACAGTGTTCTCACGGGTCGTTAAGTCCCAACGAGATTGAAATTGTGTTTGGAAAACGTTTTGGGAATGAGTGATTAGGAATAGTAACCAGATTAAGAATGATTATTTGGTATTTTTTACACTAATGGAAATGATAAATAATAAAATTCTACACTACAGGGAAACAGAATTAGGCTAGGGAAAACTTAATACAAGCAGACTAATTACGTAAATGGAAAAAGGGAAAATATGAACAAATAAAAACTAGAAGGGGTGAAGATGAAACTTTTATAAACTTAAAATTAGAAGAGAATTAAATTAAAAAGAAAATTATTTTTTTAATTATTTTAATATTTAAATATTAATTAATTAATAAAACTATTTAAAACTTAATAAAAACTAATTAAAGTTAAACTAAAAATGATTAAGATATAAAAATTTGCAAAATTAATTTCTAAAAATCTAAAATGACTTAAAAGAAATATAAAAATTGAAAATAAATATTTTTGTCATATTGTGGATCTTTTATTAATTAATTACTAAACTATTATATAAAAGTTATTTAAACTAGATTAAATAAGAAAAATAGAAAATGAAAAGAGAAAATGACAAATCCAATTTTTACAGTATCTAAATAATGTTTACAAGCTAGGAAAATTATAAAAATGGATCTGAGATTAAATATAAACACTTAAACTAATTTCTTTTTGGTTTTTGGATTAAAACTGTTTTAATTAAAATTAAATCTAAAAATTACAAGATGAACAGTAAAAATTATAAGAAAATTACTAGAAGTACTAAATATTATGTAGAACTAGGTAAAAATATAAAAAGATGCTACTGTTTAACAAAAACTATTAAAACTATTTAATTTACTAATATTAACTAATTATTAACGAAATTAATATTAATTATAATAAATACTAAATGGAAGGGGAAATTTTTAAGAAAATTTATACAAATACTTTAAGATACTAGGAATTTAAGAAAATTAAGAAAACAGGTAAGTACTTAATAAAAATTTGAAAAGAAAAATTAAAAAGCTAAATTATGTTAAATAGAAGCTATCACTTTTCTTAAAAAGTGATTATTTTTGGATTTTTCTTTTTGGAACTTGTTCTAACACTGAAAATGAACAACTTTTATGAAAACACTTTTTACAGAACTTAATAATAAGCAATTTGGACACTAAAAAGCTTAACAGATCTTATTTTTGGATTTTTTTAATAATGAAAAAGCTCTTAATAAGCTCTACAGAACAATCAAGCTACAAATTAAGATGCAAACAACTAATATGAACACTAGTTAAGCTAAAGGAACTGAAAAAGCACAGTGGATAAGCTAAAACAAGCAAATAAGCAATCCCAAATTGCCACAGATACACACAGACTAAGGTGCTAGATTGCAGACCTTGTGGGGCCCATAGATAAGCTCAGGGGTCCAAAATTAAACTTGGAACAATAAGCTCACCTGGCAAGCTTCCAAATAAACCAAAAACCAAAGCTTAACTCTTACAAATAAGCTCTGTGTGAGCTTATGAAATATGGCCAAAAAGCTTAGTGTATACTGACCACTCAGTATACACTGCCAAATGGGACAAGAAAGAAGCTAAATGCAGACCTATTAAATGAGCTTGGAAATGCAAAACAAGGCTTGAGCTTTAAAGATGAGCTTGTGGGCTTTCCAAAAAGCCAAGACTCACAAGGTGGGGTCCACTAATAAGCTCTGTGTGAGCTTATGAAAATGGACAGAAGTCTGTGACACAGGGGAGGTTTTTGAAAAACAAGCCACTTCAAGAGTGCTTTTTAATAAGCAAATGAAATCCAAACTTGAATTTTCTTTTTGATAAAGTTAAACAAGCAACAAAATATCACAAAACAACAATTGGTTTGGATTTCCAATNTAAGCTCTACAGAACAATCAAGCTACAAATTAAGATGCAAACAACTAATATGAACACTAGTTAAGCTAAAGGAACTGAAAAAGCACAGTGGATAAGCTAAAACAAGCAAATATGCAATCCCAAATTGCCACAGATACACACAGACTAAGGTGCTAGATTGCAGACCTTGTGGGGCCCATAGATAAGCTAAGGGGTCCAAAATTAAACTTGGAACAATAAGCTCACCTGGCAAGCTTCCAAATAAACCAAAAACCAAAGCTTAACTCTTACAAATAAGCTCTGTGTGAGCTTATGAAATATGGCCAAAAAGCTCAGTGTATACTGACCACTCAGTATACACTGCCAAATGGGACAAGAAAGAAGCTAAATGCAGACCTATTAAATGAGCTTGGAAATGCAAAACAAGGCTTGAGCTTTAAAGATGAGCTTGTGGGCTTTCCAAAAAGCCAAGACTCACAAGGTGGGGTCCACTAATAAGCTCTGTGTGAGCTTATGAAAATTGACAGAAGTCTGTGACACAGGGGATGTTTTTGAAAAACAAGCCACTTCAAGAGTGCTTTTTAATAAGCAAATGAAATCCAAACTTGAATTTTCTTTTTGATAAAGTTAAACAAGCAACAAAATATCACAAAACAATAATTGGTTTGGATTTCCAATCTGTATTGAATCCTACAGATCAAAAAGAAATCTAACCATTTTACTGAATATGCAATTTGACTTTTGAGAAAACAATAAGAGTTTGACTTTATGAAATTTGATCTTGATTTACTCACTGAATATGTTATATTAGACTATAAGAACATGAAATTAAGCAACCCTAACAACTATTGAACTGATTTGATGATTTTGGACTCAAAAACTTTGACAGATTACTAATGAAATGAGATTAAAAGCTATTTTGACTTTTTTAAGAACAAGCACTGGTTTTTATGGTTCAAATGTTCTAAGTTACACCTAAGAAGCATGAAACAACACAGAGCCACAACAAATACACACTGGAATACAGATATGACAGCAAAACCAAACAATCCTCTAACTGAACTGATTTTTGATTTTGAAAAAAATTGAGTGATTTAGGTTATGAAACTGTTCCAACAACTTAATGAGGTGTAATGAGCTTATTCAAACACAGAAACAACAGCTTGAACCACAAATGCACAAAATTATCACTAATGCTATTTTGGCAGTGAAAATAGAATTTTGAGCAACAATGAAAACCAATAAACAACACTGAGATTTTAAGCAATAATATCACTAACTAACACCTAATAAGCACAAAAGCACAGAGATAAAGCAGAGATAAGCACTAGTACAGTAAAATGAGAATTACACTATAACTTGAAATTTTTAAAACTTGAAAGTAGAAAACCTTAGCTCTAGCTTTACTAGAGTTTCTTTATGCTCAACAAGCTCCTAGCTTATCAGAGATAAGCTAGGTAAAAGTCCATCTTGCCCCTCCATTGTAGGCAACTTCCAAAGCTTCCACAGTCTAATGCAAAGGTACCCTGTAATGTTTTGTTTTCTGAATTTTTTACCTTTTTTATGTTTTCTTATGATTACTATTAACCTAAGTGAGCTTATAACACAGTAACATTAAGCTTGAAACATCATTGAAGCTAAAAGAGAAAACTCAATTGAAAATGCAAACACTGAATTGAAACTGAAAACTTGGGATTTTTGATTACTAAAAGATCAAATTACAATATAGAAACAGAGTACAAACTTTTGAAAGCAAATTTTACAACTAAAAACTGAATTTAAGCTAATTCGACACTAAATTATATCTAAGTGACTACACACTCTTCATTTCTCTATATTCTTCCATTTATAGAGCTCTATTAGGGTTTGCTATGATCTCTGAGTGAATTCTTGACCATTGGATGCTTCATCTTTAATCTGAGCCCTTGATTGAGATTTTGGCGCCAAAATGAGAAATGGGGAATAACTGTATTTTATAGCAAATTGGGTGGTGCATTTATTGTAGTGGGTTAGGTAACATTGATTTGAACGTGATCTCTATTTTCCTTGTTTTCCACAAAACATTTTGTAAAAAACAAAGGTGTTTTCTTCCAACTACACGCACCCTAAGTAACTACTTATGTAAAGAACCNGGTTTGAATTGTTATAACAAAGGGGGGAGTGGGCTTGTGGTGTTGGCCCAGGCAAAAGGATTGGGCCAGGGGTTATAAGGTGGGGTGTGTTGGGTTTATGTTGGACTGGATTTGGTTTTGGGGTTTATAATTATACAAAGGGTCCGTTTGGTTTAGTAAGTTTACAAGGACCAAAGTTGTAATTTTGGATTTTAGGGGGACTGAAATTGCCAACCTTCCAAAGTATCTTCAAGGGTGAATTCTGTCAATTGTGAATAGTACAAGGACCATGGTGATAATTCTCCATTTTTGAATTTCCCAGGGACTAAATCTGCCAACTTTGAAACTTGAGGGACCAATCTTGTAATTTCACCAAACTTTTCACCCAATGATTATTTTTGCCAAAGTTTCACAACACAAGGACCATAATTGTTATTTTCCAAAAGATTTTAATCCCAGGGGCTATTTTTGACACTTTTGCAAAGTTCAGGGACTAAACTTGTAAACTTTTGAAACTTTTCATCAAAGGACTAATTATGATAACTTGTGATTTCTAAAGGACTTTGGTTGACTTTTCTTTCAAAATTAATGCTCAGGGACTAGATTTGACAAGTTTTGAAAATAAAGGGACTGAAACTGCCAATTGTGCAAACTTTGCTTGTTTTTCATTTGTTTTCAAACATTTTGCATCTAAAACATATAAAACACAACCCTGGGATATTTTCACTATTTTGATGCATTATTGGGTGTTTTTGGATGTTTTGGCAGTTCAGATTAGGTAAAAATGATGAGTATTTACACACTCATCAGTCATTCATAAAACCATATAGAAATCATTAAATAAAAATAATGTTTTATACGTTTATTTGTATTAACATAAAATTTTGAAGTCTTCTAGTTGATTGTTAATTTAAAGACGGCTTGTATCTTAGACGATGTCACACTCTTAAAAAGTTTGTAGGTAGAAAGATACGATTTATATGAAATTTACAGAATGCTTACGTAATGTTCTAGACATTAGTTCAACATTAATAAAGTGGGTGGCGGTGGGTTATGTCATTATGCATATATAAAAAGGTGATTTGCACACTCCATAAGTTGATTGGCACATTTCAATTTAGTGTGTATTGCCATTTATATTTTTACGTCACTTGTACTCCTTTTCACCTTTATAGGGTATAAATGACAATACACACTAAATTGGAGTGTGTCAATCAACTTGTGAAATGTGCAAATCACCTCCTATACATATGTGTGGTACGAAAAAATATGATAACAATTATTGATACGACACAAACTTGATACGAAGTTAAATAGATTTGGGTTAGAGTTAAACAAGTTTTGGTCAACAACAAATCAACCCGATTAATAAATGGGTCATTTTTGGGTTGAGTAAGTATTAAACAGGTCATCTCGTGAACTCGTTTAATTATATATATCAACCTATAAAAAATAAAATATATAACTTGGTTTATGTTAAGTTCGGATTAAATGTATTTTGTTATGCATTTGATATGAGTGAACTTGATTATAACTCATATATCATTGAAATTTGTTGTATAATTATTTGTATGTTATTTTTATTATTTTTTATATCTTTATATCACTTTCGGATTTAAACTACTTGAATCGACAAACCACCAATCTTTTTCATCGCTTGACCAATTTACTCAAACATGTCAAACGGTTTACACGTGTTATGCAGGTTTAGGTTACGGTGGAGTTTTCTTGACACGATTAGGTTTAGGTTACGGTGGAGTTTTCTTCATAAGTAGCTTCTTATAGTAGAATGAAAACAAACAATTACCACATAAGTTAAACAAAAGTAAATAATAATAATAATAATAATAATAATAATGATAATAATAATAATAATAATAATAATAATAATAATAATAATAATAATAATAATAATAATAATAATAATAATAATAATATTTCAAAACTAAAAGTAAACTAATTAATTATGACATTTTCCTTGTTAAATTGCGAAATTACTACCTGCGAAGAGGTAGAGAGTTGAGGGTGAGCTTGTCAAAGCTCAAGCTCAGCTCATATAACGAATAAAGTTGTTAAAATGGTACCAAAACAAACTAACCACAGGATTTATCACCCAACCAACCACCCCACGGTGATATTATTCTTTTATTATAACAATATACACAGAAAGATTGTCCCCAACACGGATTCAATCTAAGTACAATACAAAGAAACTATAGCAGTCCCTCTATAAGGTGCTGCTTACAATACTCACACACTAAACCAAACTATACTAAACAAGATCTGAAACTAAACCACAAACAAGATCAAGAAGATCTTGATGTATCCAAACTAACTATAAACCTAGAAACACTGAAAGAAGGTAATGTAAACTTTGAGAGAGAAACAATGTGTAATCTGTGTGAATGAGGCAAGATAATGAAACCATAGCTCGGATAATGAGTATATATAGCCACATGTTACACTTGAGCCCCTGCACAACACAAAACTTACAAAACCAGACCAAAGTTATCATTAGTTAAAATATAACTACAAAATATTACCAAATGAACCTTGAAGTCTCATAAGTTTAACAAAGTAGGATATTCTTTCAACACCCCCCCCCCTCAAACTGATGAGGCAAAAAGGTTCACCATTCCAAGCTTTTTAACCATTACTGCATGTTGTGCTGAACCAAGTGCTTTGGTTAACACATCTGCAGTTTGTTCCTTAGAATCAACTTTCACAGTTTCAATCAACCCAAAAGCCACTTTATCCCTTATAAGATGCACATCTAAATCAAAATGTTTAGTTTTTTCATGCATCACAGGATTAGCAGCTATCTGCATAGCTGATTTATTATCACATCACAACTTTATTAGTAACAAAGAACCAGTAAGACCAAGATCATCCAAAATTTTGAGAACCCACATAACTTCACAAGTTGCAGATGCCATTGACCTATATTCAACCTCAGCTGAAGATTTGGACAATGTATTCTGCTTCTTGCTTTTCCAAGAAACAATATTCCCATTCACAAACACACAATAACCTGACACAGATCTTCTGGTGACTGGACATTTTGCCCAATCAGCATCAGAGTATGCCACAACATCAAATTTCCCATTATTCTTCTTAAAACTTATACCATTACCAGGTGCAAGTTTCAAATATTTCAACACTCTCATACCAATATTAAAGTGAGATTGCAAAGGAGCATGCATATACTGACTCAAACAGTGAACAGCATAAGCAATGTCAGGCCTAGTCATAGTGAGATATATATGTTTGCCCACAAGTTTTTGACAGCTAGTTATACTTTTCAATAACCTATCATCATCAGTTTCTTTATGATTCAAAACTATATTCTCAGGTAAAGGTGTCATAACAGGCCTACAAGCCAACAATCCATACTCATGAAGCAATTCTAAACAATATTTCCTTTGATTTAAACATAACCCATTCTTAGTCTTTAGAACCTCAATTCCCAAAAAGAATTTCAGTTCTCCAAGATCTTTTATCTTGAATTTATTATTCAAAAACTTTTTAAAACTTTCAATCTCTTCCAAACTGTTTCCAGTTATAACCATATCATCAACATATACCAATAGAAACAATACAGTACTATCTTTTTTCTTTATAAAAAGAGAATGATCATTTTGAGATTGTTTAAAACCTGCTTGAAACAAGGCTTCTGACAGTTTATGATTCCACTGTCTAGGAGCTTGTTTCAAGCCATAAAGAGACTTTTTTAATTTGCAGACTTCGGTACTACCTTCTATTGGGTATTATAGATTTGATGATACAAAACAAGAAGAATGAAACATGAAAGGCTTGAAGTGACAAGAAGGGAAACTACAAAAAGATGGAGGATTTGGAAGATTCTAGAAGAATATTTAGTTTCCTAATTATATCAGAATTGTCTTTCTTGTAAACCCTAATCCTCTAGTATATAAAGAGGACATGGGTCATTAGTTTAATAGTACGTACAAGATGTAAACACCAAGGGGTGTGTGTGTGGGAACCTAGGCGTAGGGATTTGGGAAAACGCCTAGGGTTTGGTTAGAGTTGTAGTTAGTTAGCCTCAATAATCATAGATTCCTGTTATGATTCTTTGATGTAACTGTATTATCTTGATCAAATAATATTGGGGCTATGGAGAATGTTTAGTAAAACTTTGTTTATGATATTGTTCTTATTCTGCTAAGTTATTAATCTTATGAACATTATCATTCCTAGACATAGATAATATTAGACCTAGTCTAAGAGCTACAACGATCTTATCACCTTCCTTATGATAACCTGGAGGAGGAATCATATAAACATCCTCATCCAAGTCCCTATAAAGAAAAGCATTGTTAACATCTAATTGAAACAGATTCCAATCATTTTGAACAGCAAGACTTATAAGACACCTAACAGTGCTCATTTTCACAACTGGACTAAAGATTTCATCATAATCTATTCCTTCTTTTTGATTATAACCCTTAGCAACAAGCCTAGCTTTGTATCTATCAACTTCACCATTAGCTTTATACTTTATTCTATAAACCCATTTAGACCCAATAGGTGTTCTTCCATAAGGAAGCTCAACCTCTTCCCAAGTATCATTTTCATATAAAGCATGCATTTCTTCATTCATGACATTATTCCAATTTTTACTTTTTGAAGCTTCTTCAAAAGATGAAGGCTCATAAGATTTATTCAAGTTAGAAATAAAACAACAATTCTCAAAACTAAGCACAGAATGATTAGCATATTTTCCTATACCATATCTGACTTTACCATCTAAAACAAAATCATTCAACTTAGCAGGCAATCTTGAAGAACTTTGGAACCTAGGCACATCTGTATTGGTATCACTATTTCCCTCAGAATTCAAATTTTCATCTAAAGGAGGTGCAGACTCATAAAACTCAGGTTGCTGTGAACTAGCAGGTTGATGTATCTGTTTAGGTATTGTTGCCTGCTCTATGTTCACAACCCTACCAGGTTCAGATTGACTACCATCTCTACCAACAGGTGTACCTTGCAAATTAATACTCTCATCATTGGGAATGGGGCAAGGAGTTTTAGTTTTTGACTCAGACTCAATACAATCAAAAAAGTTTAAATGTGTCTCCTCTGACACAGTTTCAGAAACATTGTTTTGACTCACTCTAAGAGGAAAAATGGTTTCATAAAACTTTACATCCCTTGAATATAAAATTGCTCTGTTTTCTAAGCTCAAAAGTTTATAAGCCTTTTTTCCACTAGCATAACCAAGAAGAATACACTTCTCAGATTTTCAAAAAACTTATCAGAATTTTTAATATGAGCAGCAAAACATAAACACCTAAAACTCCTTAGATGAGACAAACTAGGTTCCCTACCATAAACAAGAGAAAAAGGAGATTTTCCATTTAGAACAGAGGAAGGTAACCCTACCATAATCAAATAAGTAGTAGTTAAAACACATTCAGACCAAAACACAAGAGGAATCCCCCCCCCCTGAAACATAAGACTTCTAGCTACATTAAGCAGATGTCTATGTTTCCTTTCAGCTCTACCATTCTGTTGTGGTGTATATGCACAACTAGTTTGATGAATTATACCCATGGTATTCATAAAATCACTCATTTTATTGTTTACAAACTCAGTACCATTATCAGATCTAACAATCTTAATCTTTTTCTCAAACTGAGTTAAAACCATGTTATAAAAAGAAAGAAACATGTCAAAAACCTCATCTTTTCTTTTTAACATATACACCCAAACAGACCTACTAAAGTCATCCTCAATGGTCAAGAAAAACCTATACCCTTCCCTGCTAACCGCTTTATAAGGCCCCAAACATCTAAGTGAATGAGTTCCCCAAAAACAGAAGTTTTATGTTCACTAATAGGAAAAGGATCCCTAGTTTGTTTTGCCTTATGGCAAACTTCACAGGGACCATTATGATCAACATTATTCAAATTCAAAGATCTTTGTAAATGTATTAAAACTTGATTAGCAGGATGACCCAACCTATTGTGCCAAACTTCTATTGAAACAAAACAACTAAGAAACTCACTCTTAACAAGACAAGAAGATACATCAGCAGTTTTATCAAACAAGTAAAGACCACCATATTCACTACCAGTCCCCAGCACACTCTGCTGTTTCAAATCCTGAATGTAATACTTAGTTTCATCAAAACCAATTCTCAACTTGCTATCCTTAATCATTTTATTAACAGACATCAAACAACACAATAATCAGGAACAACAAGCACATCAAATAAAACCACATTACTATTCAATCTCAAATTACCAACATGTGTAATTTTAGCTAATGTTCCATTAGGGTGACCAACAGTGAGTTTTAAGTCAGTTATATCAACTACGTTAAACATGTTCAACACACTATTAGTTAAATGTTGATTTGCACCAGAATCAATTATCCAACCAAGATGATAATCAACCCCATTAATTTTCAGATTAGCACAAAAGAACTGGTAAAAATGCTGATTAAAAAACATACTTCCATTAAAGAAAGAACAAGAACCACTACCTGCCATATTAGCTTGAGCAGATGGACTAGGTTTCTCATTCAACAAACTCATCAACTTCAAAACCTGTTCATTACTAAAAGACAAATTGCCAATAGCAGTTTTATTACCATTATTAACCCCAGAAGTTGCTTTGAAATCATTGTTTTTGTTGAAATTATTTGCAGGTTTAAGATTATTCTTTTTAAAACCAGGAGGATATCCAATGATTTCAAAACACCTTTCTACTGTATGACCCTTCAACCCACAATGAGAACACAACAAACTACCATAATTCCCTCTATTATTAGACCTAGAGTTGTTACTACTAGTGTTCCTTTTCCAATTATTATTTTTATTATCAAAGGCCTTAGAAACAAAAGCAGAAACCTGAGCCTTCTCAGATTTCACAGAAGTGGTAGGAATCCCTCTGTGAGATTCTTCCCTAGATACAATAACAAAAGCATCTTTGACCTCAGGAAGGATTTCCCTAGTCAAAAGAGAGCTTCTTATGGGTTGATAAATGTCATCAAGACCCATAAGGAATTGCATCAACTTTAACAATTTACCATGATCAATAAGTTCTTGTCTAGCCTCACAAGTACAATCAGGCAACTTAGTAAGAATATCAAACTCTCTCCACAAAGAATTCAATTTATTATAATACTCAGACACAGGCAAGCCACCTTATTTAAAACTATTAATCTTTTGAAGCAAATTAAACACCACAGAACCATCTATCCTATCATATGTATCCTTCAAATCTTTCCACACAACAGATGCATTATCGGAAAACACATAACCAAGATACACATCTTGAGACAGACTAGATAATATCCAATTCAAAACAACAGCATGTTAGGAATACAAATATTCCTAGGAAAGACTCGGTCACCTCATTTATGTAATAACATAGTTATAGCTCGTAGTTACATTAATAGTTATTTAGTATTTAGATTAGTTAAGTAACACCGTGGAAGAAGGACGGGTCTCTTACCCACTGTATACCTGATCCACAGCCCATACGGGGCGTTTTTCTTTTATTTCTTGTAAGACTATAAATACCCTTCTCCACATGTGGAGAGGGTTGGTGCTTTTCATTCTCTTAATCAAACCTACTAGTATTTCTCTCTCTTTCTCTCTCTAGAAAACACCCACTCTCTTCCTCTCTCTAAATTCATTCGATCCAAACTCACCTTTCTTGCCTAGATCTTGTTTGTTATATGTTACAATTGGTATCAAGAGCCATGGTTACATTCTTGGGATAGCTAGCTTTAAGATTTCTAGGTATAGTTTGGTGAAAATTTTTTTTGTTCGAATGGTTATTTAAAAAAACTAGCTCGTTAGTTTTTTTTTTGTGGTTTGATTCATAAGCTTATTGTACTTTCATGTTTAAGGTAGTTAGATACATCTTAGCTTGAAGTGTGGTAGCTTAAATCATCCATTTAGTTAAAGTCTTGGTGAAACAAAATGTGGTTCGAATGAGTTTTTGAAAAACACTAGCTCGTTGATTTTGGTTTGTTGTTAGAATCGTTAGTTTGTTGTACTTTCGTGTTTAGGGTAGTTAGATTCACATTAGTTTGAAGTTTGGTGGCTTGAATCGTCCATTTGGATAAGTTTTGGTGAATTTAGTGAAGTTTTGTTAAGTAATTCATAGTTGATGTTTGTGTGCCAAGAAGTGTTAAGAAGTGTTAAGAGGTGTTTTTAGTTGAGGTTTGTGTGGTGTGGTTTGTTTGTTTTCCATTTGTGGTATAAAGGACAAAAGGTAGTGATAGTGACATGGGTATAGAGGACAAAAGGCAGTGATAGTGACATCTTCGTCCCACTCGACTGAGATTTGTCTCCTGTGATTTGTGTACTGAGGTTTGTCTCCTGTGGTTTGTGTCATGCGATTTGTATCCTGAGGTTTGTGTACTGAGGTTTTCTTCTGCTGGTTGTGTACTGTGGTTTGTGTACTGTGGTTTGTCTCCTGCAGTTTGTGTCCTGCGGTTTGTATCCAGAGGTTTGTGTACTGTGGTTTATCTCCTGCGGGTTGTGTACTGTAGTTTGTCTCCTGCGGTTTGTGTCCTGCGGTTTGTCTCCTGTGGTTTGTGTCTTGTGGTTTGACACTTGTGGTTCAATTCACAATCATACCATTGACATTGCATCATGTGAAGTGATTACTTTACGGTTTCTTGTGTTGATTTGATAAAATCCCGCGAAAGAATCTATTTCTCGGTTAAATCACAAAAGTTGTAAAATCCCGTAGGTAATTTAGATAATGGCTAGCAGTTCTTGTGATGACATTCAAGCGGCAGGATCAGATACTCGTCCTCCTATGTTAGATAGGACAGACTATGAATCATGGGCACAAAGGATTCGCTTATATTATATTGTTTAGGCAAGGAGAACGGCGAAAACATTCTTCGATCCATCGATGAAGGACCGTTTCAATTGGGAACAACCAGGGATACCATTACCACGGGTGAGGATGGAAGTGTCACCCTTGGTAACGATAGACCTCGCACTTACAAGGATCTCAATGAAGAGGAAAAGAAGCGTTATGAAGCTGACATTAGAGCTTCTAACATAGTCATACAAGGTCTACCAAAAGACATCTACAAGCTCATCAACTTCAACACTGAAGCTAAAGCTGTTTGGGACAATGTCAAGATGCTTCTTGCCGGTTCTGATTTAACCAAAGAGGATTGAGAATCACAGCTGTATGACGAATTTGAGCATTTCAAGATGAATCCTGGTGAAAACATTAATGATTACTATGTCAGATTTCACAAGCTGGTTAATGACATGAGGATCATTAGGATGACTATGCCAAACATTCAACTCAATTCAAAATTTGTGAACAACATGACACCTGAGTGGGATAGATTCGTCACAGTAGTGAAACTCAACAAAGGCTTGAGGGAAACCAACTACGAGCAACTTTATGCCTACCTACAACAGCATGAGAAACATGCCATGTTTGATTGTCAACTCAGGGAAAGGTTTACTCCAGCTGCCTCCAGTGATCCTTTGGCTTTGGTTTCAGATGTTCATCCACTCATTCAATCCTCCATGAATCAACCTCATCAAAACACAGCTTCATATCAGCAATCAACTAATTCCAGTCAACCAGCTCCACTGCAGGTTGACTCAGGATACTCTCACACTGATAAGAAGATTGATGAATTAGCAAGTCAAGTCGCCTTACTTGCACAACAATTCAGAGCAACACTTCCTCAAACTAACAACCAACTTCGGGCATCATCTAACCCACGCAATCAAGCTACTGTGGAAGATGGAAGAGTAGTGATACAAAATGTTCAAGGTCGACAGAACATGAATCAGAGGAATGTTGGTAGAGGAAATGTGGCAGCTGGCAATGGAGGGGTTCAGAACAGAATGGGAAATGGTAATCAAGGACCTGGAAGGCAAGTCAAGTGCTACAACTGTGGTGGTTTAGGTCACATTGCCAGGAATTGCAACCAGCCTAAGCATCCACAGAATGCTGATTACTTCAAGGACGTCATGTTACTGCTGCAAGCTCAGGAAAATGGTGCCGCACTGGATGATGAGGAAGCTATGTTTCTAGCAGGGGTTCAGGGGAATACGTTTGATGGTGACGTGGATGATCAACCAGTCCAGGACTTGGCCCTTAATGACCCAAATATCTTCCAAGCTGACGACTGTGATGCCTTTGACTCCGATGTTGATGATGAACCCACTGCTCAGACCATCTTCATGGCAAATCTTTCAACAGCAGCATCATCTCCACAACAGTCTAGCCATACCAACTCATCTGTCATCTCTGAGGTACTAAAATTATATGATGACTATGACAAATTACATCAGACAAATGTCATTGAGGCAGATAAAGCTGATCAGGGAAATAGTGATATTCACCCTCCTGAGCGTTATGTGTCTCAAGGCACAGAATCTGATGTACAAAGTCATGAGCTTTCTGCTAATAGTAGTGATATTCCCATTATCAAACAAAAGATACATCATGATGTACAACAAACTAGCGATAGTGAGTCAGATAATACGAGTATGGGGAATAGTAATATTGTCCCATATGAGCAATATGTGAAACATAACGAAGAAAATGTTGTACCTAGTAGTGTATCTTCTGTCAATGATAATGACCCTGAATTTCATGATTTCACCGACTTTCCTGATCACCCCCTTGCATGTAAACTTGAAATCTATAAAGATCAATTGGCCTGGAATGTAAAATGTGCTAAGTTTGAACTAACTGAACGTGAACAGAAAATTGAAAGTCAGATGCGTACTTTTATCACTGAACGAAACCTAAGGGAGGAAACACTTAAAAGGGAATTATTTTCTTTACAAAAACAATTTGAACAAACTGTTAAGCAAAAACAAGAAATTCAAGAAAGTGTCAAAGTGCTTAAACAGGACTTCAAAGAAAAGGAAACCAAACTCTTAAGTGATTTTTCCAAACTTAAAACGTTGAAAAATAAACTTGAAGATAAATTGTACCGCCTTGATCAATCCAAACAAGCGTTCAACATAATCATTAAGCATAGAAGGTTTAGTGATGAACATAGTTAGAACATTATAGGAGATCCCTCGCCTAATAACTGTAAGAAGGCAATAGAGGCCCAAACTTCTATATATGATGGCAATGAACTTCTCAAACCTATTCATGATCCCCCTTGCGTTGAATCGTTTGATGAGACCCTTGAAAGTGCTGAAACAACTAGGGATAAGATGATTGAGAAAATGAATGACCCTAAGTGTGTAGCAAAGCGTGTCATAATTAAACCACATGACTATGACAAAGAGAACTTTGAGTCTACCTATAAGTCCACTTTGTCTACATTTAAGTCTAGTTTTAAGCCTCAAACTAGTTTTACACCTGAACAAGTGTTTTGGGCATTAGACATTGAGAAAAGGAAGGTTGAAAAGCTTAAAAGTGAAATACCAACTCTTAAGATAGTGCCTTCTACAACAGTGTATCCACCCAATACACCAGGACATATCGTCCCTAGAAGTCTTCCCACTAAATGTAAAACTCTTATTGCCATGTATGTATTCCATAAATTATTTGAGGATTTTGACAAAACATGTAAAAATAGAATTACACCAACGGGTATTACTGAAGGGGAAAGGGGATTTGAACAAACAAAACGGTGCTATCTTACAAAGGTCATTCCATTCTTTGACCTTCTCAAAGGCCATTTTAACAGTCTTAAAAATTCCCTGGAAACTGAAACTGGTGAAGTTAGGACAACTTTCAAAGATATGGAAAAAGTGGTAGAGCTCAATGCTATTGAACTTAAAAAACGTGAGATTGAGAACAAGAACATTCTCATCATGAATGACAATTTGATTGCCAAATGAATTGCTCAAAATGTTTATTATACTGCTACTGATTCTGCTTTAACTGCTTCTCAATTTCATGATATGTCTAATGTTTTTTGCACTATCAAGAATCGCGTTAGTGAGCTTGAGGGGGAGAATTTGAAGTTGCTTAAAAAAAATCCAAAACGATGATCATGATAACATGGTTAGGCACTTTTCAAAATTAGAAGTTGAGAATCTTAATTTGCATTTAAAATATCAACACCTAGAAGAAAAAGTGAAAACTACCAGTGTCAAAACATCCTTGGATGCTCCTGATTTTGATGTATTTTTTGAAATAAGCAACCGAGATGAAAGGATTCAAGCTCACTTGAACACGATCCAAAGATTGAAAGCTCAGATTTCACAATTGAAAACAAACAAGGGTGATGTGATTGGCTCCCAGAAACCTATGCCACTAGATTCTCAGAATTTTCATCTTCAAAACACCATCAATAGTTTGCAACAAGAAAACGATTGGTTTCAAGCTGAAAATTCAAAGGTTAAACAGCATTACAAAGAGTTATATGACTCGATTAAAATTAATCGGGACAAAACAAATAACAAAATAACATCTTTGCTTAATGAAATTGAGAATCTAAAGGCTCAGAAGAAAGAGAAAAAGCCAGCAAACACTTGTGTTGATGTTGGTTCAAAGGTATCTGCTGATGTAAACTGTAATATTGATGCTGTGAATATCTCGTTGCCTCTTAAGAATAATAAGTCTGCGCATAGATATTATCTCATGTATCTTAAGGAGTGTCTTGGTATGCTTTGTGAGACTGTAGAAGAGGTTAGAGTTATAAGGCCACATGATAGCTCTGCTTTAGATGCGTGCTTCCTCACTAAACGCTCGCAAGAGTTGTTAGAATATGCTAGTGGCACATGTCTTAAGATTGATAACCAGTGAGATAGATCCACTGCATCATTAGCTGTCACTAAGCCCAAGCAAGTTACCTTTGCAATACCACTAATTGCGTGTGAACCCAGCACATCAAGACCAGAAAAACAAGTGGTAGTAAATAAAACTAATGTTCCATTCATTAATTCTACAGGAGTAATCAGTGACACTAAAGCTAGCAAGTCAAAGCCTAACTGCAACACAAGGAAAGATAAGACTTCGCCAGCTAAGAGTAATCAAGGAAAGAAAGTAGAAGACCACCCTAGGAACAATAAAGTAGTTTTGGAAAAAATGAATCGTGTTGATTCTAGTATTAGCTCTAAGCGTACTGTAATTAATTCGAATTATAATGCTACCTGTAAGACATGTGATGGATGTTTAATTTCTGGTAATCATGATGAATGTGTTGTGTCTTTCTTAAAATGCTCTAAGTGGTCCCATGATAATAATGCTAGGAAATCTGAAATGAACAAGCAAATTTGGAAAGAAACAGGGAATAAGTTTGCTAATGTTGGCTATCAATGGAGGCCCACTGGAAGAAAATTCACTTTAGAAAACCTATGTTCCTCGACTAGATTAGCATATCCGAAAGTTAAGATGGTCAGGAAATGGAAGCCTACGGGTAGAATTTTGTCTTTAGATGCACAACACCTTACTGTTAGGCCCAATGCATCCAATAGTGTAGTCTCTACTGTGAACACATTATCGTCATTGTCTCCTGTGAATCCTGAATTTGTATGTGCTAACCAAACGGACCCCAAATTCACATGGGGCTCCACGTATTTCAGTTATCCATTGTTGTCTGGTTTCAAATGCAGGTCGTTCAAATCGTCCTGTGGTATTTGGACTCAGGCTGCTCTAAACATATGACAGGGGATCGCTCACGGCTCCAGAATTTCGTGAAAAAGTTTATCGGGACAGTTAGATTCGGGAACGATCATTTTGGTGCAATTATGGGTTATGGAGATTATGTCTTTGGTGACAGCGTGATCTCAAGGGTTTATTATGTGGAAGGACTTGGGCATAATCTATTTTCTGTTGGTCAATTCTGTAACTCTGATCTAGAGGTTGCTTTTAGAAAACATACATGTTTTGTTAGAGAACTGGATGGTATTGATCTTCTGAAAGGTAGCCGTGGCAGCAATCTTTACACAATCTCTATCGAAGACATGATGAAGTCCTCTCTAATCCGCTTGCTGTCTAAAGCCTCAAAGAACAAATCATGGTTATGGCATCGACGCTTAAACCATTTAAACTTTGGTACCATTAATGAACTCACACGTAAGGATCTTGTTCGAGGTATGCCTAGACTAAAGTATGAGAAAGACCATTTGTGCTCCGCTTGTCAACTAGGAAAAAGCAAAAAGTATGCACACAAACCCAAAACTGTCAACACCAACATGGAAGTTCTTCACACCCTTCACATGGATCTATGCGGGCCTATGAGAGTGCAGAGTATTAATGGGAAGAAATATGTACTTGTGATAGTCGACGACTACTCACGATTTACATGGGTGAAGTTTTTGAGAACCAAGGATGAGACTCCTGAAATCATCATCAAACTCATCAAGCAGCTGCAAGTACTACTCAACAAAACTGTCAGAATCATCAGAACAGACAATGGAACCGAGTTTGTTAATAAACAACTTATTCAGTTCTATGAAAATATGGGCATTACTCATCAGAAAAGTGTTCCACGCACTCCACAGCAGAACAGGGTTGTCGAAAGACGAAATCGGACTCTTGTTGAAGCTGCACGAACCATGTTGATATTCTCCAAAGCTCCGATGTTTCTATGGGCAGAAGCTATTGCCACAGCTTGCTACACTCAAAACCGATCCTTGATTCATACTCTGTACAACAAAACTCCATACGAGCTTGTGCACGGTAGGAAACCAGATTTATCTTCTCTACATGTGTTCGGAGCTCTTTGCTACCCTACCAACGACAGCAAAGATCTGGGAAAACTAAAGGCTAAAGCTGACATTGGGTTCTTCCTTGGCTATGCTCCAGAACGCAAGGGATACCAAATCTACAACAAACGAACCCGACAAATCATGGAAACAATTTACGTTACATTCGATGAGCTGTCTGAGCATTCGGCTTCTGGACAATCTAGTTCCGAACCCGCACCTAATCTATTCACTCCTGAACCAATTAGTTCAGGTCTTGTACAACATCTTTCTCCTGCAACATCTTACGTACCTCCCACCAGTGAAGAATTGAAGACTCTGTTTGATCCAATGTTTGATGAATACTTTGAGCCTTCAGCTGTTGATACTAACAATGACTCATCACAATCACCTCCGGTTGTGGAAGCTCCTCTTCCAATTAATCCTGAAGGTCCTAATCAGTAGGTTTCTATCAGTCAAGAAGCTCCCTCCATAAGTCATTCACTCACATCATCCAGCGTTCAGACTTCTACGGTACAGCAAGCCCCAGCAGGAAGTAATTCTTTTGAAGATATTTCAGACTCTCCTCCAGTTGAAGCTCCTTTTGTAAACATCTTTGCTCCTGAATACTCTTCAGATACGTCTACTTCGGGAGATCACAACATGAGCAACTCAGCATCATCCACCCAACCACATGAACATCTCAGGAAATGGACCAATGATCACCCACTTGATAATATCATTGGAAACCCTTCACGACCAGTGTCCACACCAAAGCAACTTGCCACTGATGCCTTATGGTGTTTTGTTCACACGGTATTATCCAAAGTCGAACCTAAAGATTTCAAAGAGGCACTAACTAAAAGTTGTTGGTTCGAAGCTATGCAAGATGAAATCCACGAGTTTGATAGACTTAATGTTTAGGAATTAGTGCCTGCTCCAGATTGTGCAATGATCATAGCACTCAAGTGGATATTCAAGGTCAAGCTTGATGAATATGGAGATGTACTCAAGAACAAGGCATGACTTGTTGCTAAGGGATACCGTCAAGAAGAAGGGATAGAGTTTGAGGAATCCTTTGCACCTGTAGCACGAATTGAAGCAATCAGAATATTTCTTGCAAACGCGGCCAGTCAAAATATGACCGTCTATCAAATGGATGTTAAGACTGCATTTCTTAATGGTGAATTGAAGGAAGTGGTCTATGTCTCTCAACCAGAAGGCTTTGTGAATCCTGAGCATCCAAATCATGTCTACCGACTGAAGAAGGCTCTTTATGGGCTTAAGCAGTGTGACACCCCCAAAATCACAACACAGCGGAATACCTCTTGGGGCATCACTTCATAGTTCATACACACAAGTTACAGAATACGACCTCAAAAGAAACGTTTTATAAAATATCACATTCGATTTGATAAATCAGAGTACAAAGTCCCAACAATTTTTATTCAAAACTTAAGTTACAAGAGTTCAAACATGACTCATTTGCATATTAAAGAAAATAGTTATCGAATGTGAAGAAAACAAGTCCTTCAATATTTGATATCCACGCGACTCCGATTGCTCCCAATGCTCAGCTAGCAAATAATACCTGAGAAAATACATGCTAAAAAGTCAACATAAAGTTGAGTGAATTCATAGAGTTTAATAAGTAAAGAGTGAATACAAGATAATTCCGTTTAAAATACGATGGGCTACGTTGTTATACGCCCATAATTAAGTTGACATGTAACAAAGACAAGTCGGGAAATAAGATTATAGCATCGAGCTCATGACACCGAACCTTGACCAAGTTTAAGTTGCCCCGCATAAGGTATTCATTGCCATTACCTTAATTCTAAATATTATATGTCTGTTTGGTAATAAAGGCTCCAAGTGAGCGCTACTCACCCGAACAGGCCTGCATGGCCAAATATGCATATCTATAATATTAGCGTTTACTCACGTAATTAACGGTTCATGAAATTATTTGATGGCAAAGGTACTCAATGTCTATAATCATGTAATCGGGTCAAGCATACCAAAAATTACTTATATTCATTTTGTAAAACTAGCATGTATCCCCCTCGCGCGGTTTATAAAACAATTGAAGTAAGTAAAAGCAAGGCTATGAACTCACCGAAGCAAAGTGATTAGCAAAGTACAAGCAAGTGAAGAATAAGCCGTGAAAGTCCTACAAGCAACCTAAATATATATACGTTTGTCTTAGTTTCCAACGATGATGATGCAATAATGTTTATACACTATATAAATTATAATCTTAATTATGCTTGGTACATAAATTCTAAGTAATTATCAGTATGAAGTTGAAAAATTCTTACAAAGTTTTAAGTAAAATGTCTATGTTTGTCCCTAAGTCCAAAAAAGTAATAAAGGTTCAAAAAATATATTAATTGTTCCAAAATGAAATTTAAGGATACAATTATATGAGTTATTTATCCTTTTTATACTTTCTAATGTCAAAGCTGTTAGAATGTTCATAACTTGTTCATCTTAGAAAATTCATTACTCTTAAACTGTAAGTCGAAAAATTAAGTTCTTTATATCTCCGGAAAGGTATTCATCTGTACTAACAAGTTTTGTGGGTCCCACTATGTCAAAATTTTTCTAACAGTAGTAAAATTACTAGTTTACCATTACTACTTAGTTCTGAAAATATTAACATCACAACAGTCCCACGAATGTCCCGATATTTAGAGTTCTACAAGCCCGATTAATTCCCCGTTTGCGGCCACATTTAAGTTAAGCTGTTATCCAAAACTTTTATGTTTTGAGAAACAGTTGGTTATGTGCAAAAATATGACTTTTATATGATTCAAATCTGATACTTAAAATCTGGCATGTTTCACGAAAACATTTTTATTTTAATCCTCGGGTGTCTTCACGGGATGCACCACCCGGGAAAATGACTACAAGACATAGACCTACAACTACATATTTTTAGTTTAAGTCCAAAGTTTACTGATTAGTGCAATTAATTCCGTTTTTACCCTTGAACAAAACTGTCATTTGCATGACTAGTCCATGAGTGATTTTCTAGTGATCTAGCTTATGTACCAAGCCTAACCAAGCATGATAACTCATATAATATACAAATATATCAAATAATATTGCATTTACAGTAGTGAGAGTAAAAATAAAATGAAAAGTTAGTGAAGAGTTTCCTTACAAAAGATTGATGAATAAAAATAAGGAATCAAGAACAAGAGCACTAGTCCTAAACCACCAATCAACACCCATGCTTCCAACCTTTAACCCAAGTCTTTTAACCATTTTTCACCTTGATTTACCCTTGAAAATACTTTAAAATCTCAGTAGTAAATAGATCTACAAGTTCTCTTTATTGCATGATGTCAAAAATATGTTGGAAATCAAAATAACTAGATTTTGAGCTCACCATTTGGAACAAATCATTAAACCACAACTACAAATCTATAAACCAAAGTTTTTACACATTATTAGGACTCTAATAAGAGTGTTTTTCCATAAAAATTACAGGTCTAAAAAGGTTATAGAGAAGTTTGCATAAATCATAAGAAAACTTAATTTTTAAAGGGTTTTGGTGCAAGAATGATACAAGGCTTCTTGCACATTTAGTTTTACCTTACAAAATGACTTCTAAAACTTTTTATGGTGTTTGTGGAGCTGTTCTTGGTCATTCACTTCAATAGGGAGAGAATAAAGATGAGTATTTACTTGGTAATAAGAACTATGTGAAGGAAAAAGGGTTTTATGCACGTGGTTTTGTTTAATGGGAGACAAAGAAGAAAATTTGAGACAAGTGTCTCATGTTACTCATAAAAATAGACCACCTCACTCATGAGGTGGTGTGGTTGGTTAAATTTGATATTATTTTGGTTAAAGTGTGTATTATGTTGTGTATTTTGCTCCTGGCAACTAAAACGTGGAGTTTTAAAGACGCGTAACTTAAAATCAGGTAGTAATATAATGTAAAACATATAAAAATGTTAAAACTTATTAATATAATTTATTTGAGTATTTTAGATGAGTGGTGAGTTCATCGAAGGATTTAAATGTGGTTAAAACGTAAAAACGTGAATTTAAATTGCGCAAACGTAAAAGGAACAAGGTTTACGTAAAAATGGAAGAAAAGAATTATGACTTTAAAATTCGGATTGTAAGGAAACAACGGTGCATAGAAAGTGTAGACTGGATGTGGTCTAGTCGCGGTTGAATTAATTGAACGTGTTATGATGAAACGCGGATAACTTTCGACGAAGTTAATTAAATAAAAAAAATAGAATAGTTAAATAATAAAATACTAAAATTAATGACATGAAAATTTTGAAATGTCATAGCACGTACCCCTTAAGAGAGCTCCGTCCCGGAGCTAAACTCGCTTTATCTCCTGACGGTTCACTTCCGAAAAGATGAGGATACTCGTAAGGAATGAAGCCTAGAATAACTAACGACGTGGTTTGATTCTCTTCGTCTAAGGAGAATTTTAAACTATTCTTTCTTGATAAAAATGATGTTCATAATAGAGATAAAATAGGTTCAAGAATCATTTTTGGTCGTTTTAAAGATTTTTGGGATGGATGCATGTATAAAAAGCATGTTGAAACTCGGGTTTATGGTTGTGATTGTAGAAGGTCTATTTTCAATTCTTTAGGAATCATTTGTTGAAACGAAGTTTAAATCAGTCATATCCTTGAGATGTGATTAAAATATGATGTATAAAACATGTAATTTGAAAGATAGGGCATGGTGTCATTATAAATATTAGTTATGGTTTTTATAAAAGAGGGTGGTTAGAACCGACTCTTTGACTTAAGAAGGTCATTTTGATAATTTAAGCACTTGTGAAATATTTGTAAAATTTTCATAAAGATGCATAAAATTTTTATAGAAGCCCATGGAGGTGCTTAATGCATTTTGTGCTCGGGATTTTGACAAAGTAACAAGATAGCAACGAAGATAGAATAAGTGATAGAAATCACGTAATGTTTAAGCAATGGTATGAGGGAACGAATTGAATGTTGTGAGGGTCCTTATAGGAAAGGATAAAATAAAAGTGTTAGCGATAAGACAATAGGAGACAAGGAATTTATCAAGTCGTCAATTCGTGGAGCGGATAATAGTACATTGCTATTAGCTTATTAAGCTCCCGGCGGTCGATACAAAATCGGAAAAATCTACATAACAAATTATGAGTCAAGAGGAGTTCATAGCCCATAAAATGATTCGTACGCACGTTATGGCGGATACAAATAAGCCCACTCATCCATAACTCGTCACTTACATAAAGAGGCGTCGCAATCTATGTAAGTGAAGATTTATGAATTTATGGTTCGGCGGTTTATAATTTCCTTATTCAAATGAAGAAGCGTCCCAATTCATTTCAATAAGACGATCATAAATCATCCTACTTAAGTATGTCCATCACAAAAAAATACACAACAAGATCAAGTGCTAAAATAAATATAAGGATGCCTAATTAACGACATGATTCATCAAAATCATAAGAAGAAGTAACAAGAATAATAATATGACATTAATCAATCACATTCCCAAAGGTAAGTGCCAAAGGATAGCACGACCCGGGATGACAAGTTAAGTTCGTACTCCCATCAGTTGGAAGATTTCAAAAGAATGGATAATGAAAACAACATACGCGATTCAAAGGCATAAGAAGAATGTTCACACACAGAGTTGAACAGTAAAATAACTAGTGGAATTGACAAAGTACACCGAATGTCAATATTATCAAAAGGAAATAAAGTAAAGTAGCGAAAATGTTTCAGAGATCACCGCATCGTTCATAAAATGTTAAAGTAAACGAATTCATTAATGCATATCATAATACTACACACATGTGTAAGAATTTGAGAAGGGAGTAACACATATATATACGGGAATCCTTATACAATACTAGTATCGGCGTTCGAGGGAGGAAATAAGAAAACACGAAGTACGTGATAATCGGAGTGGTCAGCGTATGAATAACTAACCGATATAAGGCAAATAATATAACATCATAAGATAGGCGTGAGAGAGTGAATCATGACTAGGGGATATACTCATTATTCATCTAGTAGAAGTATGGATGCAAAACAGAGCATAAAAGTTACCTAGGAGCAAGCAAGCGCGGATATAGAACAATGGTGAAAGACATAAAAAAAATTCGAAAATAAGTTATAGTTTAGGTTTTGAAAACGACCTAATTCTCTATAAATAATGCTCTGATACCATTATGTGACACCCCCAAAATCACAACGCAGCAGAATACCACTTGGGGCATCACCTCATAGTTCATACACACAAGTTACAGAATACGACCTCAAAAGAAACGTTTTATAAAATATCACATTCGATTTGATAAATCAGAGTACAAAGTCCCAACAATTTTTATTCAAAACTTAAGTTACAAGAGTTCAAACATGACTCATTTGCATATTAAAGAAAATAGTTATCGAATATGAAGAAAACAAGTCCTTCAATATTTGATATCCACGCGACTCCGATTGCTCCCAATGCTCAGCTAGCAAATAATACCTGAGAAAATACATGCTAAAAAGTCAACATAAAGTTGAGTGAATTCATAGAGTTTAATAAGTAAAGAGTGAATACAAGATAATTCCGTTTAAAATACGATGGGCTACGTTGTTATACGCCCATAATTAAGTTGACATGTAACAAATACAAGTCAGGAAATAAGATTATAGCATCGAGCTCATGACACCGAACCTTGACCAAGTTTAAGTTGCCCCGCATAAGGTATTCATTGCCATTACCTCAATTCTAAATATTATATGTCCGTTTGGTAATAAATGCTCCAAGTGAGTGTTACTCACCCGAGCAGGCCTGCCTGGCCAAATATGCATATCTATAATATTAGTGTTTACTCACGTAATTAACGGTTCATGAAATTAGGGACTTTGATGGCAAAGGTACTCAATGTCTATAATCATATAATCGGGTCAAACATACCAAAAATTACTTGTATTCAGTTTGTAAAACTAGCATGTATCCCCCTCGCGCGGTTTATAAAACAATTGAAGTAAGTAAAAGCGAGGCTACGAACTCACCGAAGCAAAGTGATTAGCAAAGTACAAGCAAGTGAAGAATAAGCCGCGAAAGTCCTACGAGCAACCTAAATATATATACGTTTTACTTAGTTTCCAACGATGATGATGCAATAATGTTTATACACTATATAAATTATAATCTTAATTATGCTTGGTACATAAATTCTAAGTAATTATCAAGTTTTAATTTGGCACTTAAAAATGATTTATAAGTATGAAATTGAAAATTTCTTACAAAGTTTTAAGTAAAATGTCTATGTTTGTCCCTAACTCCAAATAAGTAATAACGGTTCAAAAAATATATTAATTGTTCCAAAATAAAATTTAAGGATACAATTATATGAGTTATTTATCCTTTTTATACTTTCTAATGTCAAAGCTGTTAGAATGTTCATAACTTGTTCATCTTAAAAAATTCATTACTCTTAAACTGTAAGTCGAAAAATTAATTTCTTTATATCTCCGGAAAGGTATTCATCTGTACTAACAAGTTTTGTTTGTCCCACTATGTCAAAGTTTCTCTAACAGTAGTAAAATTACTAGTTTACCATTAGTTCTGAAAATATTAACATCACAACAGTCCCACGAATGTCCCGATATCTAGAGTTCTACAAGCCCGATTAATTCCTCGTTTGCGGCCACATTTAAGTTAAGATGTTATCCAAAACTTTTATGTTTTGAGAAACAGTTGGTTATGTGCAAAAATATGACTTTTATATGATTCAAATCTGTTACTTAGAATCTGGCATGTTTCACAAAAACATTTTTATTTTAATCCTCGGGTGTCTTCACGGAATGCACCACCCGGGAAAATGACCACAAGACATAGACATACAACTACATATTTTTAGTTTAAGTCCAAAGTTTACTGATTAGTGCAATTAATTCCGTTTTTACCCTTGATCAAAACTGTCATTTGCATGACTAGTCCATGAGTGATTTTCTAGTGATCTAGCTTATGTACCAAGCCTAACCAAACATGATACCTCGTATAATATACAAATATATCAAATAATATTGCATTTACAGTAGTGAGAGTAAAAATAAAATGAAAAGTTAGTGAAGAGTTTCCTTACAAAAGATTGATGAATAAAAATAAGGAATCAAGAACAAGAGCACTAGTCCTAACAACCACCAATCAACACCCATGCTTCCAACCTTTAACCCAAGTCTTTTAACCATTTTTCACCTTGATTTAACCTTGAAAATACTTTAAAATCTCAGTAGTAAATAGATCTACAAGTTCTCTTTATTGCATGATGTCAAAAATATGTTGGAAATAAAAAATAACTAGATTTTGAGCTCACCATTTGGAACAAATCATTAAACCACAACTACAAATATATAAATCAAAGTTTTTACAAATTATTAGGACTCTAATAAGAGTGTTTTTCCATAAAAATTACAGGTCTAAAAAGGTTATAGAAAAGTTTGCATAAATCATAAGAAAACTTAATTTTTAAAGGGTTTTGGTGCAAGAATGATACAAGGCTTCTTGCACATTTAGTTTTACCTTACAAAATGACTTCTAAAACTTTTTATGGTGTTTGTGGAGCTGTTCTTGGTCGTTCACTTCAAGAGGGAGAGAATAAAGATGAGTATTTACTTGGTGATAAGAACTATGTGAAGGAAAAAGGGTTTTATGCACATGGTTTTGTTTAATGGGAGACAAAGAAGAAAATTTGAGACAAGTGTCTCATGTTACTCATAAAAATAGACCACCTCACCCATGAGGTGGTGTGGTTGGTTAAATTTGATATTATTTTGGTTAAAGTGTGTATTATGTTGTGTATTTTGCTCCTGGCAATTAAAACGTGGAGTTTTAAAGACGCGTAACTTAAAATCAGGTAGTAATATAATGTAAAACATATAAAAATGTTAAAACTTATTAATATAATTTATTTGAGTATTTTAGATGAGTGGTGAGTTCATCGAAGGATTTAAATGTGGTTAAAACGTAAAAACGTGAATTTACATTGCGCAAACGTAAAAGGTGCAAGGTTTACGTAAAAATGGAAGAAAATAATTATGACTTTAAAATTTGGATTGTAAGGAAACAACGGTGCATAGAAAGTGTAGACTGGATGTAGTCTAGTCGCGGTTGAATTAATTGAACGTGTTATGATGAAACGCGGATAACTTCCGACGAAGTTAATTAAATAAAAAAAATATAATAGTTAAATAATAAAATACTAAAATTAATGACATGAAAATTTTGAAATGTCACAGCACGTACCCCTTAAGAGAGCTCCGTCCCGGAGCTAAACTCGCTTTATCTCCTGAGGGTTCACTTCTGAAAAGATGAGGATACTCGTAAGGAATGAAGCATTGAATAACTAACGACGTGGTTCAATTCTCGTCGTCTAAGGAGAATTTTAAACTATTCTTTCTTGATAAAAATGATGTTCATAATAGAGATAAAATAGGTTCAAGAATCATTTTTGGTCGTTTTAAAGATTTTTGGGATGGATGCATGTATAAAGAGCATGTTGAAACTCGGGTTTATGGTTGTGATTGTAGAAGGTCTATTTTCAATTCTTTAGGAATCATTAGTTGAAACGAAGTTTAAATCAGTCATATCCTTGAGATGTGATTAAAATATGATGTATAAAAGATGTAATTTGAAAGATAGGGCATTGTGTCATTATAAATATTAGTTATGGTTTTTATAAAAGAGGGCGGTTAGAACCGACTCTTTGACTTAAGAAGGTCATTTTGATAATTTAAGCACTTGTGAAATATTTGTAAAATTTTCATAAAGATGCATAAATTTTTTCTAGAAGCCCATGGAGGTGCTTAATGCGTTTTGTGCTCGGGATTTTGACAAAGTAATAAGATAGCAATGAAGATAGAATAAGTGATAGAAATCACGTAATGTTTAAGCAATGGTATGAGGGAAAGAATTGAATGTTGTGAGGGTCCTTATAGGAAAGGATAAAATAAAAGTGTTAGCGATAAGACAATAGGAGACAAGGAATTTATCAAGTCGTCAATTCGTGGAGCGGATAATAGTACATTGCTATTAGCTTATTAAGCTCCCGGCGGTCGATACAAAATCGGAAAAATCTACATAACAAATTATGAGTCAAGAGGAGTTCATAGCCCATAGAATGATTCGTACGCATGCTATGGCGGATACAAATAAGCCCACTCATCCATAACTCGTCACTTACATAAAGAGGCGTCCCAATCCATGTAAGTGAAGATTTATGAATTTATGGTTCGGCGGTTTATAATTTCCTTATTCAAATGAAGAAGCGTCCCAATTCATTTCATTAAGGCGATCATAAATCATCCTACTTAAGTAGAGTAAATTGCAAAAATCGTCCCTAAAGTTTGGCCAATTTGCATGTTTCGTCCCAGAACTGTCAAAACTGCAAAAACCGTCCTTTTGGCAAACCTTTGGGACAAATATCGTTCCCGACCAACATCAAATGACTAAAATACCCCTGTCCAAACTTTAGGGACGATTTTTGCAATTTACTCTTCTAAATCTCTTTTTAGTTTTTTACACAAATGGTCCCTGTGTTGCGTCAAGTTTTACAGTTAGTCCCTAATTTGGATGGGCAGTTAGTTTATCTGTTAAGTTATTTGCACAGTTAGTCCTCAGTTAATTCTTTTTGCAAAGTTAGTCCTCATTTTCTAAAAAAGTCCTCATTTTTTGCACCGTTAGTCCATCGTGTAATATTTTGCACCGTTGTCATTTTTTCCGTTTTCGTCCATTTTTTATGTTCTCTTCGTTTAACATTTTCGTCTATTTTTTACGTGGTTCGTGCCGCCCTTTTTTACGTTTTCGTCTGTTTTCTTATGTTTTTTTATTCCATTTTCGCCCTTTTTTGTGATTAGGTAAGTATACTAGAAGAAAATTGACATTTGATTAAAAAAAAGTTTCTGTATCGATTTTAAGTCACCGATTTTGACCCCTTTTTCTTCCGGAATCATCCAAAAGTGTAAAACACGAAAAGGTTGGCTCGTAAAGATATTTTACATAAAGACTAGCGAGTTTTAACCTGAAATGCAAAACAAGGGCTGTTTACTACCAAAATCATAAGCCATTTTTTTTTACCAAATTCATAACTTATAAAACTTATAAACTATTGTAAATTTTTGTACTTGTGCTAATCATAAACTTATTTAAAACGGACGAAACGTATAAATGCTTAATTTTTTTTGTAGTAAATAGCCCTTTTTTTGCATTTTCAGGTTAAAGTCCCAGGAGTCTTGATGTATAAACATCATTCCGGAACTTTCGTGCTTTTACATTTTCTGATGATGCCACCAGAAAGCGCGCGTCAAAATCGTGACTTAAAATCGAGTACAAAACTTTTTTTTTTGTTTTTTTTTTATTCAATATCAAGTTCCAAGTATACTTACCTAATAGCAAAAAAGGGCGAAAAGGTAAAAAAAAATGGCGAAAACGGATAAAAAAACATAAGAAAACAGGGACGAAACGTAAAAAACGGACAAAAATGTAAAAAATAGAAAACGTAAAAAATTGGACAAAAACGTAAAAAAAATAGACACGAAAACCGTTAAAAAATGCGACACGTGAGAACGTAAAAAAAATAGGAGAAACGCTAAAAATTTGACAAAAACGTAAAAAAAAAAGACGAAAACGTTAAAAAAACGGACGAGAACGTAAAAAATATTAACGGATTGACAACGGTGCAAAATATTAACGGATGGACTAACGGTGCAAAAAATGAGGACTTTTTTAGAAAATGAGGACTAACTTTGCAAAAAATATTAACTGAGGACTAACTGTGCAAATAACTTAACGGATAAACTAACTGCCCATCCAAATTAGGGACTAACTGTAAAACTTGACGCAACACAGGGACCATTTGTGTTAAAAAACTGAAAAGAGATTTAGAATAGTAAATTGCAAAAATCGTCCCTAAAGTTTGGACAGGGGTATTTTAGTCATTTGATGTTGGTCAGGGACGATATTTGCCCTAAAAGTTTGCCACATGGACGGTTTTTGCAGTTTCAACAGTTCTGGGACGAAACATGCAAATTGGCCAAATTTTAGGGACGATTTTTGCAATTTACTCACTTAAGTATGTCCATCACAAAAAAATACACAACAAGATCAAGTGCTAAAATAAATAAAAGGATGCCTAATTAACGACATGATTCATCAAAATCAAAAGAAGAAGTAACAAGAATAATAATATGACATTAGTCAATCACATTCCCAAAGGTAAGTGCCAAAGGATAGCACGACCCGGGATGACAAGTTAAGTTCGTACTCCCATCAGTTGGAAGATTTCAAAAGAATGGATAATGAAAACAACATACGCGATTCAAAGGCATAAGAAGAATGTTCACACTCAGAGTTGAACAGTAAAATAACTAGTGGAATTGACAAAGTACACCGAATGTCAATATTATCAAAAGAAAATAAAGTAAAGTAGCGAAAATGTTTCAGAGATCACCGCATCGTTCATAAAACGTTAAAGTAAACGAATTCATTAATGCATATCATAATACTACACACATGTGTAAGAATTTGAGAAGGAAGTAACACATATATGTACGGGTATCCTTATACAATACTAGTATCGGCGTTCGAGGGAGGAAATAAGAAAACACGAAGTACGTGATAATCGGAGTGGTCAGCGTATGAATAACTGATCGATATAAGGCAAATAATATAACATCATAAGATAGGCGTGAGAGAGTGAATCATGACTAGGGGATATACTCATTATTCATCTAGTAGAAGTATGGATGCAAAACAGAGCATATAAGTTACCTGGGAGCAAGCGCGCGCGGATATCGAACAATGGTGAAAGACATAAAAAAAATTTCAAAAATAAGTTATAGTTTAGGTTTTGAAAACGACGTAATTCTCTATAAATAATGCTCTGATACCATTCTGTGACACCCCCAAAATCACAACGCAGCGGAATACCACTTGGGGCATCACCTCATAGTTCATACACACAAGTTACAGAATACGACCTCAAAAGAAACGTTTTATAAAATATCACATTCGATTTGATAAATCAGAGTACAAAGTCCCAACAATTTTTATTCAAAACTTAAGTTACAAGAGTTCAAACATGACTCATTTGCATATTAAAGAAAATAGTTATTAAATGTGAAGAAAACAAGTCCTTCAATATTTGATATCCACGCGACTCCGATTGCTCCAAATGCTCAGCTAGCAAATAATACCTGAGAAAATACATGCTAAAAAGTCAACATAAAGTTGAGTGAATTCATAGAGTTTATTAAGTAAAGAGTGAATACAAGATAATTCCGTTTAAAATACGATGGGCTACGTTGTTATACGCCCATAATTAAGTTGACATGTAACAAATACAAGTCAGGAAATAAGATTATAGCATCGAGCTCATGATACCGAACCTTGACCAAGTTTAAGTTGCCCCGCATAAGGTATTCATTGCCATTACCTCAATTCTAAATATTATATGTCCGTTTGGTAATAAAGGCTCCAAGTGAGCGCTACTCACCCGAACAGGCCTGCCTGGCCAAATATGCATATCTATAATATTAGCGTTTACTCACGTAATTAAAGATTCATGAAATTAGGGACTTTGATGGCAAAGGTGCTCAATGTCTATAATCATGTAATCGGGTCAAGCATACCAAAAATTACTTGTATTCAGTTTGTAAAACTAGCATGTATCCCCCTCGCGCGGTTTATAAAACAATTGAAGTAAGTAAAAGCGAGGCTATGAACTCACCGAAGCAAAGTGATTAGCAAAGTACAAGCAAGTGAAGAATAAGCCGCGAAAGTCCTATGAGCAACTTAAATATATATACGTTTGACTTAGTTTCCAACGATGATGATTCAATAATGTTTATACACTATATAAATTATAATCTTAATTATGCTTGGTACATAAATTCTAATTAATTATCAAGTTTTAATTTGGCACTTAAAAATGATTTATAAGTATGAAGTTGAAAAATTCTTACAAAGTTTTAAGTAAAATGTCTATGTTTGTCCCTAAGTCAAAATAAGTAATAAAGGTTTAAAAAATATATTAATTTGTTCCAAAATAAAATTTAAGGATACAATTATATGANTAAGAAAATACATGCTAAAAAGTCAACATAAAGTTGAGTGAATTCATAGAGTTTAATAAGTAAAGAGTGAATACAAGATAATTCCGTTTAAAATACGATGGGCTACGTTGTTATACGCCCATAATTAAGTTGACATGTAACAAAGACAAGTCGGGAAATAAGATTATAGCATCGAGCTCATGACACCGAACCTTGACCAAGTTTAAGTTGCCCTGCATAAGGTATTCATTGCCATTACCTTAATTCTAAATATTATATGTCTGTTTGGTAATAAAGGCTCCAAGTGAGCGCTACTCACCCGAACAGGCCTGCCTGGCCAAATATGCATATCTATAATATTAGCGTTTACTCACGTAATTAAAGATTCATGAAATTAGGGACTTTGATGGCAAAGGTGCTCAATGTCTATAATCATGTAATCGGGTCAAGCATACCAAAAATTACTTGTATTCAGTTTGTAAAACTAGCATGTATCCCCCTCGCGCGGTTTATAAAACAATTGAAGTAAGTAAAAGCGAGGCTATGAACTCACCGAAGCAAAGTGATTAGCAAAGTACAAGCAAGTGAAGAATAAGCCGCGAAAGTCCTACAAGAAACCTAAATATATATACGTTTGACTTAGTTTCCAACGATGATGATGCAATAATGTTTATACACTATATAAATTATAATCTTAATTATGCTTGGTACATAAATTCTAAGTAATTATCAAGTTTTAATTTGGCACTTAAAAATGATTTATAAGTATGAAGTTGAAAAATTCTTACAAAGTTTTAAGTAAAATGTCTATGTTTGTCCCTAAGTCAAAATAAGTAATAAAGGTTTAAAAAATATATTAATTGTTCCAAAATAAAATTTAAGGATACAATTATATGAGTTATTTATCCTTTTTATACTTTCTAATGTCAAAGCTGTTAGAATGTTCATAACTTGTTCATCTTAGAAAATTCATTACTCTTAAACTGTAAGTCGAAAAATTCAGTTCTTTATATCTCCGGAAAGGTATTCATCTGTACTAACAAGTTTTGTGGGTCCCACCATGTCAACATTTCTCTAACAGTTTTAAAATTACTAGTTTACATTTACTACTCAGTTCTGAAAATATTAACATCACAACAGTCCCACGAATGTCGCGATATCTAGAGTTCTACAAGCCCGATTAATTCCCCGTTTGCGGCCACATTTAAGTTAAGATGTTATCCAAAACTTTCATGCTTTGAGAAATAGTTGGTTATGTGCAAAAATATGAGTTTTGTATGATTCAAATCTGTTACTCAGAATCTGGCATGTTTCACGAAAACATTTTTATTTTAATCCTCGGGTGTCTTCACAGGATGCACCACCCAGGAAAATGACCACAAGACATAGACCTACAACTATATATTTTTATTTTAAGTCCAAGGTTTACTGATTAGTGCAATTAATTCCGTTTTTACCCTTGATCAAAACTGTCCTTTGCATGACTAGTCCATGAGTGATTTTCTAGTGATCTAGCTTATGTACTTTTGATACAAAAGTTGGGCGTTTCTTGTTTGGGTTCCTGTTCTCGTACCAATTTGATCTTAATGCTTTGAGACCTGCGCACTAAGAAAACAACAGACAACGTTAGGCTTATCGAGGGATTGTTTCCCCCGATTATCCTTCGGCGTGAGAGTAAGTAATCGATTTAGGATTGTAAAGAGTTTATGGTTGTCAGTCATACCTTTGACGAGAGCTATGATGCCCTATATATACACACGTAACCGATAAGTTTTTGTGTTCCTCACTCTTCGGTGTATCCACCGATATCGGATATTCGATATATATCTCCTTATTTAGGAGATATCCTATATCTAATCCATAAATAACTTTGGGTTTGGGCCTCATGAGCCCAAACCATTATCATAATAGCCTACGCGTAGTGGGCTTAGATGTTAGTAATGTTTAACACTCGGGTTCGTGACCCGAGTATAGACTATACGTCATCATGTCCCCCCAATCTAGTGTGCGCAGGGTAAAACCTGCGGATGCTAGACTATTAACCGTGTCCAAATTATTCCCAACGCGTACGCGGGAGAAATTTGACTTTAAACCGCCAAAATACACGTAACATGTATCTAGTCCAAAAAAGTTCATTTTAGGTACCTCGGTAAATGGAGAGGCCATCCACGTGTCCTGTACCGTTTCATTTCCCAGCCACACGATCTGAGTTAGTGGGTTACACGTGTTGCGCATCTGTGGTGAGTGGAATACTATATAACCACCTTCCCCCTTTTACTGTGATTATCACAGTAAAACGTTCTTATCTCCATTTGCAAAGCTTTGAAATCTCCTTTCAAACAACTTTATACACCGTAGGTAATCAGCGCTTTCGCCTAATTATAGAAAAAATGGTTATGCAATTACATGACTTTACCGCCGATATGTCCGAGGAGGAACTGACGCAGTTCACCTCGGACTATTTCATCTCATTGGCCCTGCACCCAGAGGTGCCAGGTCCCGATGACACCATCGTGGACTTCCCCTTTGGGAAGGTTGGGGTTTATACGCGCTTTTTTGAATGTGCGAATCAGCGCGTACCCCTATCCGTATTCCTGAGTGATATTCTTAATTACTACCAACTCCACATCTCCTAGTTGCACTGTATTGGCGCTGCAAAGATCTCCAACTTCCAGGTTAATTGTCGCTTGTTAGCGATTAACCCCACCATCCATTTATTCCGCGCGTTTTATCATACGACGTGGTTGAATGGATGGGTCACCTTCTCCAAACGCGTAGGTAAATTACAGTGTTATACGGAGAAGGTGGACTCATTGCGCCACTAGAGGGAGAAGTTCTTTAGGATCGACGCCGCCGTCTTTCCTTTTGACTTCGCGTTCTATACCCGGGCTACTATACCGAGGGATGAGCGCCCACTTGATGGATGGTACAACACTGACCATGCGGACATCATCGATGTGAACCGCATCCCCATCAATTCGTACCCGGATGAGTTCCTGGTGCACATGGGCATTAGCCGGAACTTCTTCCTGCCTGATACGGAGGTGCCAACGTTCTTGGACTAGAATGGTCGGGGTGGGTGCTCATCCTTCATACTTTCTGTCGTATTTATTGTAAGCGCTCTTCTCTTTCCATAAGTTATGTAACATGTGTATTTGTTTGTGTTTTCGCAGAAATGGATTTGTTCGGCGTTGTTCGCCTGGAGAAGCCCAGGACTGTTACAGTGGGAGTGCGCCCACTGAGGCAGGGTGAGACGCCCATTCTGGCTGCGACTGTTGGGCGC